>JACXGI010013785.1:0-20187 GCA_016801175.1 Esox masquinongy | reverse complement strand
TCATACTTTTCAGTTGGCCAACATTTCTAAAAATCCTTTTTTTGTATTGGTCTTAAGTAATATTCTAATTTTCTGAGATACTGAATTTGGGATTTTCATTAGTTGTCAGTTTTAATCATCACAATTAAATGAAATAAATATTTGAAATATATCAGTCTGTGTGTAATGAATGAATATAATATCCAAGTTTCACTTTTTGAATGGAATTACTGAAATAAATCAACTTTTTGATGATATTCTAATTATATGACCAGCACCTGTAGGTAAGCCCGGTAGCTTCTATCAACTGATTTTTAAATCCGTGCACCACATACAGTGCAAGCTGAAAATAATTGATCAAATATCATGCTAGGTTTTAGTTAATTCTGGCTAAACAGCGGTGGGATAATTTCAACGATGCGTTAATTAGGTAGTTTCTGGGAGTCTGCAGTGTCTAATATGTGAAAGTTTCATGAGGTAGCCTATATTCAATGACATCACAGCAGCTGGGACGGTGTCAATGAAATGAGCGCAATGAGAGCAGCAGAGAGCTTTGCATCCACGGTGCAAGTTTCTTTTCAATTGCGGAGGGTAGAATGAAACAGCATTATAAATGTTGTAATAGGATTGTAATCGGCCAATCGACCATGAGCAAATACTTCAATTTATGAAAATAAACACATCAAGGCAGAACCGAACTGAAATAGATAAACTGCTGTCTGGTCTCTTTCATTTCTAGAAAGAAAAACAGGCAAATAATAAATATAATGTTAAATATTTTAGAATGCTGACCAAACAGTCAAAAAACATCTGCTTCATCGCACCTCCACGTGCATGCATTTTCATTGAAACATTATTAAGGATTATATACTAAAAGACAAGGACAACTAGATTTGAACTTCACAGGTGAAATACTCGGGCTTGCTTTAAGGTTTTCAAATTAAGTTTTCGGTGGTACTGTGACGGTCCTGGGCGGAAGGGACCGTTCCGCTCCATGTTTTCTGTGTGTCCTTGGTTTGTCATGTCCTTGTTTGGTCTTTCCTGTTCTCATTTCAGTTAATCAGTTTATTCCTTTCACCTGTGTTTAGCCCCCACCTGTTTCTGTTCTCCTTGTTAGTCTGTGTATTTAAGTTCCTCCTGCCCCAATGTTTCTTGACGGGTATTGTGTTGTTACTGTGGCGTTCCATGTTCCAGTAGTTAGTCTATGTTTTGTAACAGTTTTGTTTTTTTTCTGTTTATATTAAAAGCTCAGTTTTTCGACTCTGCGTTTGCCTCCATCTACTTGAATAGTGACAGATACATTGGTATAGCAAATTTCAAACAATCACACGTTTGATTATGAAGTATGAAAAGTCTTTGAATGCTGATATGCATGTTTGTGTAAAAGTAGCAAAAAAATCCTGCTGCTATTGTTACTCCAGTTGGAGTATGTTGAGTTTGGTCAAATACTTTTTTTTTTGTTCAGATGAATAGCTGAGAAGTTTAGCTACATTTAAAGGAGCTATATGTAAGATTTTTTTTACTGTACTACTAGCATAAATAGGCTACAAGCAAAAATGACTAGACATATGCAGTTAATGTTTTACATTAACGTTTCAAATTATATTTTTCTACAAAATTGATCTGAAAGCCTGATATATTCCCCCTTTACACTTTCTTGCCGGTCCATCTATCAGTTTGGAGTGACATGTAATCTCCACATACTCGCTTTAGACACTTGCAGTATAATCCTTTCCACCCTAAATCACCATAGACTAATTAATACTATACCAGTCTCGTTCGGTAAGGGAAGACGAAGAGGAGACAAGTTCGGTTATTGTTCAGAGGCAGGATTCTACACAGTGCCCCTTTAGGTAAATCCATGTTTGTGTTTCTGGTTGAGAAAGTACATTCCATTGGAGCTCTTTATTGAAAGTAGGAAAAAAATCCTGTTATTATGGTTACTCCGTATACAGTATCCTCAGTTATTCAAATTATAAAAATTATAAAAATAACTTAACTTTAACTTAAGATATGAAATTTGAGGTCCAAATTACAAATATTTATAAAAAGTTGTGTAACACCTTGTTTCAAAAATCACTGTAAATTTTGTTAATTGAAAATATTTTTTGCTATTTTTTCAGATTACTATAGCTGAGAATTTGAGGATGCACATGACCTTTTATATTTTTCTCTAAGTAGTTCAAAAGGGCTTAAAATAGATGGTTTCTGACAACTGTGAATTTTTTGATCAATCATAAATCATTAGAATGTTGGAGTGTAAACAATGGACATTCCAGAATTTAAAGAAATCCCTTTCAAGTTCATGTTTTAAAAGTTTAAACAAGGTTCAATAAAATGTATGAAAAAAAGCAACTTCATCTGGACCAGCCTAAACGTTTTAAAGTTTGAACGAATTCTTGGCTTAAACAGTGTAGGAGTAGTGTTTTAAAGAATAATAATAAGTAGTATGTCAAAGAACTAACTTGGGGCTTTTGCTACGCAAATTTTACAGTAGACAAAACATGCCTGAGCTCCAATGAGCATTACCTTACACTGCTCCCTGTCCAGTTAGTTGGCCTGTATCTGAGTAAAGCTGTAAAGTTTGCGGATTCTCTCTAATGCTCACACTCTGTTTACCACCCTCCACTGAGGAGCTCGCTCTAGAGGTGCCTGGCCTCAATTTCTCTCACTTTCCTCTCCTTTAAATCTCATGAATAAATGCTAATAAGTAATGCTGTTTGTCTCTAGCCTGAGTCAAAGAGGTGAGCCAGCTCAGGAGTGCATGGCTATTTTGCTGAACACACAGCAACTTTAGTACACACTCCAGTAGGCTGGAGTCTTTGGCTATGGTTTTAGGAAAGTAACTTAAATCCAATAAAATAGTCGGTACCATTATACATAGGGACATGAGTATATCAGGTTTAGCGACTGTAATAATAGACTAGATTGAGTCAACACTATCCGGAAATATTTATTGTATTAATGCCCACCCCTGGTCTAGGAATATACAATATTGCATGAAATAGCACTGTTCATCCAGATAAAGTAACGTTGGCCTTTATCTCCTAAGAACGTGGGCAAATTTCAATGTTTAACATTTCAGTAAGTAAACTGACCATCTCTTCAAGCGTGTTATTAATAGCATATATTATACATTTTAAACTAATTTTAGTTAACAGGGGAGGAGAGCTGAATAATCAGCCAGTTGCAAGTTCCATAACCTTAATGAACTAGATTTAACAACTCAGAGATGGCAAACAATAGCTATGGTGTAGTTACCTACTGCTTGTCACCTGTATTAAAGAAAAATTAATACAGTACCAATCAAAACCTTGAAAACGCCTACTCATTCAAGGGTATTTCTTTATTTTCACAGTTTTCCGCATGGTAGAATAACAGTGACGACATCATAACTATGAAATAACACAAATGGAATCATGCAGCAATCAAAAAGTGTTAAACAGATCCAAGTACATTTCATACTGTAGATTCTTCAAAGTAGCCAGCCTTTGCCTTGATGACATCTTTCTACACTCTTGGCATATTCTCAACCTGATTCATGAGTTAGTCACCTGGAAGGCATTTCAAATAACAGGTGGACCTTGTTAAAAGTTCATTTGTGGAATTTCTTTGAATATATTTGAGACAATCAGTTGTAATGTGACAAGGTAGGGTTGGTTTAGAAGACCATCATCATGTCTGTACTGTAGTAGTCCGCATTTTGACAAACACTGCTCAAATAAGCAAAGAGAAATGACAGTTCATTACTTTAACACAGGAAGGTCAGTATATCTGGAAAATTACAAGAATTTTGAAAGTTTAAGTGCAGTTGCAAAAACCATCAAGTGCTATGATTAAACTGGTCTCATGAGCACTGCCAAAGGAAAGGAAGACCCAGAGTTACCTCTACTGAGGTAAATTCATTAGTTACCAGCCTCAAAAACCTGTAACTGCACCTCAGATTGCAACCCAAAAAAAATGCTTGAGGAGTGATGGAGTTCTACTCAGATGACCTGGCCTCCACAATCACCTGACCTTAACCCAATTGAGATGGTTTGGGATGAGTTGGAAGGAAAAGCAGCCAACAAGTGCTCAGCATTAGGGAACTACTTCAAGACTGTTGAAAATGCATTCCAGGTAACTACCACATGAAGCTGGTTGACAGAATGCCAAGAGTTTACAAAACTGCCAGCATGGCAAAAGGTGGCTACTTTGAAGAATATAAAATATAAATGGATTCCATGATTCCAGGCGTATTATTTAATAGTTTTGATGTCTTCACTATTATTGTACAAAGGTTAAAATAGTGAAAATAAAGAAATACCCTTGAATGAGTAGGTGTCTGTAAACTTTTTCTGGTAACGTATGTGTTTTTTACCGATTTCTCACACTGGCCGTAGTCAGATCCATGGTCTGGCTGAAAGACGGAAGACTCTCCGCGGTTCTTGGCCATCTCAATCAGACCCATGGCGGTCCTCACTGTGGCATTACGAGCATGGACAAACACCATTACCTGGGTCAAACAGAGAACAGAGACAGGCCAGTTTGGGTCAAACTGCAAAACACACAGAGAGGACAAAGAAAGGTCCACCTTGAGCATGAACAAACACCATCACTTGGAACTCAGACAGCAAAGGTCAGTGTGGGGTCTAGAGTAAGTTCAAAAACCAAAAGTCAAAATATACAGAAGGTAGAAATATCAGCACGTACTGTTGGCTGCAACATCCCTTTTTAATACAGTAGCACCAGTGTGCGGTCCTGTTCCTAGTCACACTAAACCTCCATTGTGATAGTAAGGATATACTTTCCTCCCATGTTGTAGTGGATAAGAACAGCAGAAGGTCATGGTGCCATCTGCATCTCTTGTTAAACGACAGAGTAGGGCTGTCATTTTCCTATTACACGCAGCCTGCTCTTGCAGAACAGTCAATATTCCAGACAAAAACAATCAATAACAAAAATACAATACAGTTATGAGATGGAAGGCAAAGAATCTCTCCCATCCTGCTCTCCCTCCTTTGTCCCTTATGGACACTATAAAGGAAAGAATACAGAGAGAGAATATGAGGATCAGCAGGAGGGGAGGAGATGAGAGATATGAAAGGAGAGACAGCATGTTAAGATCGGTGTGTCTCCAAGTGTTCGTTGTTTAAGTGTACGTGTGTGAGTACAGGCCTAGAGGGTATGTGTTTTCCCCCTCTGTCTTTGAACCAGTCGCAGAGGGAGCCTGAGCACAGCTAATGTGCCACAATTGATTCCAGTTCTGCTGCAGAGCGCAGTAGTGTCATCCCCTCCTCCGGCACTATTCTCTGTCTAAATATCCCCCTACTACGTTGGCACAGCCAAGTCCCTTAAAGAGCAGTTACACTGTTCAACCTCATTCATCCCCATTTTGAATTTCCAAATAAGTGAAAACTGCCTTTTTCATAATCGGCGGATCGAATGAAATGGTCCTAAAACAACCTTTCATGCGGGTAAAATAAAAAGTAAAATTGAAAACTGCATTGATTCTGAGTGCGCGAAGATGCTTCTTCTGTTACTATGTTAGCTCCTGCTTAACTCCTGCACCTCAGCAGCTGACAAATGTGTGACAACCTGTCCTAGCTAGAATAAAGAGTAAGAATTACAGTATGGCTGTAACAGTACACATTCATAACTGTACTGTATGTTATGGGGGGGGGGGCTCTTTACGGTTTGTATGTAAACCTAAATACATTTTACATCACGTCTCAAAATAAATAGCAAATATCTAAGATGTATTTAAGTTCATAAATGCCATGAAGATTCTTGGACTGTCTCTCTATGCAGAGAGAGAGCAAAGTCAAGCTAGAGTGAGTGTAGTGTTGGTTATAGAGTGAGTGTAAGTGAGGGTTAGATTGATCTCCCTCAACTAAAGCGATTTGATGGAACTTGTGAAATATCAATTATCTACATAAAAATAATTTTTCTGTTACAGCACGGCAAAAACTCTCAATTGGGGAAATTCAGAACCTTTTAGGTCGCTTGAGCCACGTTAAGAATCTGCCTGTCCTACCTATTTTAGGAAACAGTACCCACACCATAAGACCGTAAAACAATGTTTATGCCATGTTTACATACTGAACTTTATCTTAGATTGCGCACTTATCAAGCATTACAGATTCTTCCTGGATTAGTGTTGCATCTTTTCCAACTCATGACAATACTTTTTTTGCACCTTACCGAAAACGTATCGTACCGTGACGGTCAAACCACAATGCCATACCCTGGGTTCCAGCCCTAACTTAGTGATTCCAGTAGGTATCCAGCCACATAAATTTTCTCGCCCCACCCCTGTTTTTTGGGGGAAAAAGCAGTCAAATGAAGACTTACATTTGCATTACATTTTAGTCATTAGCTAACACTCATATCCAGAGTGACTTACAGCTAGTGAACACATTTGAAGAAGCTAGGTAGAACAACCATTAAACTCAGTAGTAGTTAGTACATTCTACTCAGATAATTATTTATCAGTAATAGTTATTGCTGGAAGAATAATATATAATATACATAGCAGGAGTTTGTTCAACAAAGGGAGTAGCCCTTATGTACCTTGGAAAAGCATTGCGTCAGATTTTTCTAAAAATGGGCAGAGAGTCTGATATCCTAGCATCAAGGGGAAGCTGGTTCTACCATTGAGGTTTAAGGATATAGGATAATTTTGCCTGGGCAGATTGGGAGCAGCTTTCCTGTAGGGGCAGGAGGGTCAAAAGCCCAGAAGTGGCAGAATGAGGTGTCTGGGTTGGAATGTAGGGTTTGAGTATTGTCTGAAGTTAGGAAGGAGAAATTCCCCTTTTTCCTCCGTAGGCAAGCACCATGGCTTTGTAGCGGATCCAAGTCTCAACAAGTAACCGTTGAAGTGAGTGGAGGAGGGGGGCATCATGGAAAACTTGGGAAGATTGTATACCAGCAAGCTGCGGAATTTGTACTCTACGAATTATGTAGGGAATGAAACCAGCAGGAGCAAATTGCCACCTTGATGTTTGTGGTTACTTGGTACTGTATATAGAGAGAAGAGGAGACACCTATCTGGTGGCTAGGGATGAGTTGATAAGAGAGGTAAAGAATGGAAGGTCTCTGGAGATGTTCTGAAGAAGGGGAGCCTAAGACTTTTTAATATATGCTGTATATTAAATATAGTGTATGTCAGTGATAAACCTTAATTTAGCTTGATATTTCCATACTTCCAAGTCCAAATGGCTTCTCTGTGCACTAACAAAGGACTATTTGAAATGCTTTCTCTTGATATTAGATGGTTCACCTCCTGGAAAGTAGTCTTTAATAGTAAATTTTCTTTAATCAGCCATTACAAACTTTAGCAACTGCTAGCAAAAGATTAATGAAAGCAATATTGGGCTTGTGTGAGCATTCCTTTTTTTGCCAAATTACTTTTAAGTAACATCCAAACAAATGCAGAGTATATTTCTGGGGATTTGGCTATACAAAACAATGCTCACACAACCTGAGGAATGGCTAATGTTAGTCGAAGTATGAAATCACTATTTTATGAACTGAATAATGGATTGGTCTCTAAGTCTTCTTTTGGTTGAGAAGCCATCTAAGACAAATAAAATTTACCATCTCCAAAATTAAAGACTGGGATTTAGAAATAAACTGGAGAATCAACATCAGATTAGTTGAAGCATTATTTGATTGTGCTGCTATAGCTTACCACAATACATATGTGGGCATGTGCTGAAGTGACTAATTTGTATCGATAAATACAAGGGGGCAGGCATAAGTAAACAGCCTATTACACAAATTTGCCCGCAATGCCTACTTATTTTTCTTTGGTTACCTATACTTACCAGGAGGATATACAGATTCAGCAGCCTAGCTTCTCTTCCATCCCTTGCTTTGGGCCCATAGAGACCACTACAGCAAACTGTTATTTATTGAAGCTGTTTTATCAGCACCAAGCTGTGAGGAGGGTAGTGGTGTCCACGGTTACTGCTGGTTCCAGAGCTTATTAAAGTTCCGTCTGCCGGCCTGAAACCCCAGGACAGGGGGCCCAGGGGTGTTTCATAAAGAAAATTCCATCCATCACCATCCCATATGAAATTAATATATGTCACAACCACTTCTGACAATTTAATATGGAGCCTAGAAACCAGGTCTGTACAGGATAGATTTGGCTACATTGTTACCCACAGATATAATCTACACTCATCAGCTGTTCAAGATTGAGCTACTGTTCATGACTAATCTACTGTTCAAGACAGATCAACTATTTTAAAACTGAGCTACTCTTTAGAACTGAGCTACTGTTTAAGACGAATATATTCTTTATCACTAGGACTGCAAATACCTACACCAATTGGTGTGATAAAACCTTCAATACTGTCCAATAAAACCTTCAATACTGATAAAACCTTCAATACTGTCCAAATAACAAAATGTTATTTTTTTTTCTGGAAGGATACTTCTGGGGGTATCCACTGAATATGTACAAAGAACAAGGAATATTGTTTTTAAAAAACATCCAACGGGTGCTCACTAAATCTGCTCAAGAAAATATAGACCAAAGTAAATATAAACACCAATATAGAGTAAGGATAGAAAAAAAAATGTAGCAAACAAAAACAAACAGACAGTAACAAGTTTTCGGGTTTCTATGGTCCGAATAAATGGGAGACAAACTGGAGGTGTTGCGTTCTCATTCCAAATAAAGCCACCTTTTAAATATCAGTTGGGCCTGCACAGGTGAAAGTCATCCTGACTAATGAGGTGACCAACACAGGTGAACATATGCGGAACAACCATGTCCAACTAGCATCTTTCTAGGGAACTCTGTTAGGAAATAATTAGGTGATAGGCCTAACATTTTGGGACCAATCATTGTTTGTTAAAGGAAAAGATAGGGTGGGCTTCTCTGTATGAAAAAGAGAATGACACACTTTGCTTTTAATCTACAAAGCCCTTTAACAGAGTCAACTAACCTATCTTGATCACTTATCAAAGTTAAAATTACAAGTTACAGAACAAGAAGAAATGAATGGCTAATACTAGATACACCTAGGGGGGTTACTGAGCTAGGAAAAATTGCTTTCAGTTATTACACTCCACTCATTTACAGAGTTTAGAAGACTGCTGATGGTTTCTATTGTTGATGAATGTTTTTGGTCCCAAATTGGCCATCATCGTATTGTGTTAAATATTTTATTGTTACAGATTATTTCTTTTTTTCCTTTTAGTCAAATTCTCCACTTTGAATTGCATTCATGCGGCAGACTTGTAAATGAGAACATGGTCTCAATGCATTTCCCCGGAATAAATATATATATATTTTTTTTAAACTTTCAAATAATCCATAGAAAAACCAAAGCCTGTAATACTTTTAGACAAAGATATGTTCTAGACAAATTTGCTCACAACAAACCTATAACTCCCATTTCCATTTCCTGACGAACTTGTATCGCTTTCTCTACTATAAACATAGTGGTCTCCTTCATGTGCATACCAAACTATCTATTTGTGTTTTGTCACATTTATATTTCATAAAAAATTAAGTAGATTTATAAAACTCAGATTACAATTTGTACTGACAAGGCAGTGCGAAATGGCCTGAATATCATATCACGAGGAATATTTAAATGTTTGTATGGTAACGATACATATCACAGCATATTAGTTTTTCCTTGAATTGCAAATCCCCCACATGATGTTTAAGGAGTAAAAGTCTCTAGGATTGTAACTACTTATTTCTAGGAGTTATTTAATAGGTTTCTACAACGCGGTATCTATAGAATTCTGTATATAAGGTCACATTTCACAAATACAATGAACCTCAGGACAATACAATGAACAGATAAAGGACTTCATATAGAAGATTATAAAAAACATTGTATTTAAATAACACAAATTCAAGTAACCGCTACTG
This sequence comes from Esox masquinongy, assembly GCA_016801175.1. Classification (NCBI taxonomy): domain Eukaryota; kingdom Metazoa; phylum Chordata; class Actinopteri; order Esociformes; family Esocidae; genus Esox; species Esox masquinongy. The sequence continues at coordinate 10,328 of JACXGI010013785.1, read as the reverse complement.
CATAGAACAATGCAATTTACAACATTATTAATCAATGACTAAAACTAAATGAATGATTACAATAAAATGTAATAATTTTTTTTGTCAAAATGACAGCTTTCCCATACGGAAAATAAATGTATTTTAAACATTTATATATTTTTGAATACATTTGGAAAATATATTTTTGAATACATTTGGAAAATATATTCGCGTAAGCGGAGCCGGCTAAGAAGAGCGTATGTCTCTGAGTGAGTGAGTGAGTGACTGAGTGAGTGACTGAGTGAGTGACTGAGTGACTGACTGAGTGACTGAGTGAGTGACTGAGTGACTGACTGACTGACTGACTGACTGACTGACTCTTGTTAAATAGCGTAGTGGTTAGAGAAGCGGACTTGTGAACTATAGGTCCAGAGTTCGTATCTCCTCGCAGGCGAAGCGAAGTACGCATTGTGAATTATTCCGTATTAGCGAAAACATCGCTGGCTAAAACCGAAACCTGAAACTGTATACGGTTAAATTGCGACTGTTTCTGGCATGGAAAAGTTCATCTTCAGTCTCGCTAGCAATTGCTCAATTCTTACGATTAATCCTAGGAAGTTAGTAGATACTAGTAAGCCTATTACTGGCTAATAAGCTGTTAAAACGGCCAGTGGCAAAAGCAATACAGTTCATACACACTTTTTGTGGTGGAGGTAAACTTAATAAGAAACGTTAGTCAGTTTTACACAATCCTCAATGGAGTCTAGCGACTGCTGAAATTTGTAATGCCGTCGCGTAGTGGTTAAAGACAGTGCCTCTCATGTGGAAGACCTAAGTTCAAATGTATTGGGAGCAATGACATTTATTAATTATTTCTGGTAGATTCCACGATTCTCTTGTCTTTTCACTTGATGAAAAAGTTAGTTATCGTCGCCTTTATTGATAGTTATTGTATGAATGTCATTCACAAATGAAAGAAAAAAGTATGTTGTTTTGCCATGAAAGAAAAAAATATGTTATTATGCCATGAAATGAAATAGCTTTGGCAGACTCGCTAGCAATTGCTCAATTCGTATGACTATTCCAGTGAGTTAGTAGATACCGGTAAAGCTTATTACTGGCTAATACGCTGTTAAAACGGCCAGTGGCAAACGCAATACATAGCCGCTATTTGTGGTGGAGGTAAACTTAGTAAGAAACGTTAGTCAGTTTAACTGTATCAATGTCATTCACGAATGGCCAATTAACTATTAAAACTATCAGCACCATGGTGTAGTGGTTAACGACACAGCCTTTCACATGCGAGACCCGGGTTCGAATCTCGAGGTGGCTACTTTTTGTATTGCAGGCCGGCTGAACTAGGCTTGCCTGGTTTCTTGTTAAAATGCATGTGTAAACATACTGTAACATTGGGCAGGCTGTGTTTAAACCTGCGACCTTATGTTCCAGAGTCAGGCGCACTAACCATTACTCCAAACAGGATTATATCATTTGGAGGGGCAAGTAGTGGTCTTACCAAGTTTGCTATAGTACATTAGAATATATTTGTGACCATAAGATGTAATGTATTTTGGTTATGTATATCTACAAAATGTGTTTCAACACCTAAATGTGATATAATCAATATGTCGGTAATTACATTTCATCTTTTTACTTTCACAGGATCTGAAAAATGCATTTTAATATGGGCTTCAAAATACATTTTGTAATTAAATACATTTCGGAATAAAAGCTGAAATACATTTTGATAGCTGAAATGTATTTTAAATAAAGTTAAATGTATTTATACATTTTTAAATACATTTCAGAGTAAAAGGTGAAATACATTTTGATACCTGAAATGTATTTTGAATAAAGATAAATGTGTGTATACATTTTACATACATTTCAGAATAAAAGGTGAAATACATTTTGATACCTGAAATGTATTTTGTATTAAGTTAAATGTATTCAACATGTATTCAACATATATTCTACATACATTTTGCATTGCAAAAATATTTATTTTCCATGTGGGTTGGTTGTTGACTTGGGAAACAGCCTTCATTTGACACGGATATTACTGCTTGTCAGTGATGACCCTATAGTGTCTGAACACCTTATTTAACTTATTTTCTTGTTTGGCACCCAACTTCCTAACACTGCTCTCTTGCACTTTTACACTTGTCTTTGCTTACATGAGTTGATGCTGAAACAGAAAAGGAAACACTAACATGTGTTGTCATTAGCTAAATTATAGTATAGATTATGGTCTCTAGCCAACATCTTTGTGACAACAGAGACGTTTACATCTACACTGAAATCTATTCCTTAGCTTGGATTTGCCCACATCGTGGCACATATTTATTAGCCTGACTGATACAAATAACAGTCCTCATTCAAAAAATGCAGCGAAATCATCCTGGCACACCTACAAGCGAGCAACACCAGGCAAGGCGAGCGTGGCTATTCACATTTTTGTGTGAAGTTAAAACATAGGGTCACAGCGCAAGGAGAGCTGTGATTCACTGGTCTGGACAGGAGCCTATAACCGCAATATTTGCTCAAAATGTGCAAACGTTGTGATTGGTTCTTATTTACTAGCTGTTTAATTGCGCAACACAGCAAGCTTCCTTAGCAATTCGCTACACCAAAGATTTTAGAAGTAAACATAACTTTGTTTTTGTGGGGCGGTGCTTTAGTAAAACACAGATCATGATTCATTCAATTTGAAACAGCGCTATCCAATCAGCAGTACGCATCGCCGTCATTATCAACTCCTCTTGTGGGAAACATCAAAACACCCTTTCCAGACCCTTTCCAAAAAGTTAGAAGGACTTTGAGTCAGGTGCCAGCCAGGCTACATATTTATACCCAAATACTGTCTTTCTACATGCCAAGCATGTACATGGCAAGCATGAAAACCCTAACTGCAAAGTTTGTATTCTCAAATGTCAATGTCATGCTCCACTACGTTTGTCTGAGTTGGCACATTTGAGAATGAACCCCAAAAATCTTGAAGCAGTGCAACAATGTCAGCTCTTCGCTCTTGAGAGAAGTAATCGCGGTCAAGCAAACCACGGGCATAGGGCATCAGGCTTTCCTTCGGATAACCAGAATCAACTGTGACGGCAGTGGCCACAGAAAGAGGATTACCACCCGTTTGCGCCAACTTGTCTGTCCAGTTTGAACGTGAAAAGCATGGCTTCAACATACTGACATAACACAACCTGATTTATTTTCTGTCATCTGCTGTGCCAACTCTTTTCTCTATGGCAGACCTGGGCAAGATAAGGCCCCCGGGCCAGATCCGGCCCGTTGAGTCATTCTATCCGGCCCGCGATACATCCAAAACTTTAAAAATAATACTAAATTAAAAGTCCAGTGGCACTCCCAGTAAGAAGTACAGCAGTATCATACTGTCTGTTTAAAATACTTTTAGGTTAAAACAAGCTATTTGCGTTGCTATGATACATAGGGGCAGGTGTTGTGCCGAACCCCCCCCCTTCGCGTGAACGCGCACTCTCTCGATTCTCTTTGCTGCGACTTATTTGCTTGTTGAGAGGACAGTTTAGCCTACATATTTCACTGATCTTCGTAGCAAAAAGCTTTAATGTAATTGTGTACATCATGGCAGCAATCGATGCGTTTCATTAGATTTTTTAAGGCAGGTTGATCGCGTGGGAAGGCACTGTCTGCAATTTTCGGGTGGCTATTTGTTTCAAGTGTATTATTATAAACAAATCGTTGGCAAAATCAGTTATATCTCCCATTTCTTATTCGACTACTGTTTTCTAAAGTGTAAGGATAATAATTCAGCCATCATTGCTCTTAAATGTTTATATCATTTTATAAATGATATGTGCTCCTATTGTAACTATAGAGTCAAATTAGGATAAGACCATATTCTTGCCTGCCAAACTCAAGTTTTAGGGCTAGGGGAAATGTTTTCGGCACAATAGCCGCACCTCAATCCACGCGCGGATGTTATCATTTGTTCATACTATACGCAATTGATGGCTAGCGATCTCTGGAAATGAGCCTGTTTAAAAGTTGATAAAGAAAGCAGGATATTTAAAAAATAATGGACAGGAAAATATTTGCAGGTGTCGCAGGTAAAGCAACTTGCTTAATATGTAAAGCTAACGTCGGTTTTTTTAAATTGTTTTTAAAGAATACAATTTGAAAAAGCATTTCCAGAGCAAGCATGTGGCCAAATACAAAAAACTGTCACCCCATGCTAAAATTCAACAAGTTCCTGTTCATATTGAGTGACTGGCCCTAAAAGTCGATTTCTTGGGTCTGGGCTGCTGGAATAGCTGTCGTTAAAAGCATGTAGTACAAAAAAATATACTGTATGAAGTTAGATGACGGCAATTATACCAACATGTGCTTTCAGTGAACATCTTCAATACTTACTTTAAGCTGGGAAAAATAGCCTATTGCATTCAAGGAAAAAAAATGCAGACGGGCCCAACATAAACAAGAGTAGTAAAGTAATCTCCGTTCATTAAAATGAAACTCACTAAAAGAAAATGCAGGGGATTTGAGCGGATTTCTCTGCTATAGCCTACTGGCACAAAAAAACGTGACAGTCCCCACAGAAACGGTTCATTAATGAAAATGGGAGCATGCCATATGTTTTAAATAATACATCTAGCAGGTAGCTAGTATTTTGTTTGGGTTGATAGCAAAAGCTTGCACTTTTGCTATCAACCCAACGTTATAAATTTCCTCTTGTACTAATAAAATTAGCAGTTCGTCCGACATGTTGGTTAAGTTATGAACTATTCAGTATTGTAGTACCCCCTACACGCTTTCAAAATGGTTTTCTGCTGTGCTCTGATTGGCTTTCCGTGATGGAGAAGGAAAAAAATAGAACACTGCTCTATTTTTTTCCCATCTGCCGTTCCGCCTCGGCCAGCACTGCCGTCCCGCTACAAGGAGCGGGAGGGAAGCCTTTTTTGAATGGCTAGCAATGGAGAGCTTCCGCTTTCAACAACGCTATGCCGCTTATGTGTGAATGAGGGGTCAGACCGAGCTGCTACTGCTTAAGACCGAGCTACAGTTCAAGACTATTATAATGCAAAGAAATAAAAAAAAAATTGTGAACTGTGTGAGAGTAGTAAATGTTTGTACAGTACTTGTGTGTGTGTGTGTGTGTTTAGGGGAGTAATACAGAACAAGCAGACTGAAATTGGAGCTAAACACAGCAAGCATATGGGGAGATGGCTGAATCCACAAATCTCAATTCCCCCCAAGACCTTGAAAAGCTTGGGGAGTGAGACAGCAGAGTGTTTCTCAGGGATAGAACAGATTCTTCCTGTACCTTGCCGGCTCAGGGATTCAATTTAGCGAACTATTCTGTATTGGTCAGACGCTCTAACAGCTAGGACACCTGCTGTCAATAAACTGCTTATGAAGTAAGGAAACCTATGCGAATACATCATCTAATTACATTATCCCCTTGAACTAATGCATTATGTTATGTTACTAATTTTAAAACCCCAGTAAAGGTTCTACCAAACAAAGCCATATGTTATAAGATTGAAGTACTGGATGTATTTAAATGTTCTACATAAAAACACTTCTACCTCAATCTTGTATTAGTTGTAATGAAGAAATAAAACTCCAATAAAGAAAAACTTTCTGCTCCGGCCAGCTGTTGTGTGTAACCATGTTTGTGAGATAGACAATATAAAAAACAACTCTGTAAATAATATGTTTTATCTACTTCCTTTAACATCCTGTCTTGTTTACTTTTTATTTAACCATCGATATTATCTATGCTGCTATGAGACCTCAAAAAACATTAGGTACTGCTGGAAGGTCTACCAATGAAAAGACCACCTTTTTGTAAGAAAGTTACATTGGTCACACAACACAGTATTAAAGTATTTAACATTAGAACCGCCAGGCCTTTCAGACCCCCAGTATCCACCAGAGTTGAACGCTGTTTCACGCCATTAGCATACGAATCGTCCCTATTAGCATACACATTCTACGCTGTAGCATCACCATCCAGCCAGAGCATCAGTTCATCTACAGGGTCGTTATCAAACTATATAGAATAGTCTGAAAAATAATAAATGACAGAATTTGTTAGTTAAAAATGGTTAATGAATTTGAAGAATACAAGAATGCGTATGTGTTGAAGGTCTTATCACACGAAAAAAAACTATTAAAAAAAAGAATACAAAGAACAATTATTTCTAAGAACACAGGCTATAGTATATTCATCCATTTATTAGGCCCTACAAATGTAAAAATGTAAATTACAAAGCCAATCTCTAGGTGACATGAATTGTTTATAGGTGACAAGAATAAGTTATCAAAAAACCGAGAGGAGTTTTTAAAAAAAGTCGAGGTCCATTTCTCCAAACGAAATGGCTCATCTTTGCAGGTCTCTCCCAGGGGTTCTAATTGGGCTATTGAGTTGATTTCAATGCCAATGCAAAGCTCTAGTCTCCTAGTTTGCTGACATATAAGACAGAAAACGGGGTAAAAAAAAACAGGTAAATAGTCTCAAATTAGTTTTCCGTTTGTGAGTTTAGTATTCGGACAACAGAACAATACGTCTATTTAGGAAAAGTCATGGAAGGAGGAGGGGGTAGCTTTCAAAAGGGTTGTTTTATTGTAATTATAAACTCAAACGCCATTTGGTGTAAGCATTTGGCGGTTCTAGTGTTAAATAAAGCACAAATAGCCCCACTGAAGATGAAGCCACACAAAACAGACTTAATTTAGGACTTTTTTTTTACTATTGAGTAATGATTAATAACTTATAACAGAATATAGAACTTGCTAATCTTCTATGCTTTTATGAGTGTATTTATTATAAAGTTCTACCCGACCAAGAAACTAGTTAATAACTGTAATTACACAGCTTTAGCACCGCAGACAGCAGGCTTCATATTGCAACATGACATGGAGGGACAAGGTGCATCAGTCTTAAAGACTTGTGCAGAATAATTAATAAAACATTTGTTTTGAAATTGAGAACAAACATTCTGACAGATAATAAGCGTTTACCTGATGTCCATTTCTGACCTGCTCCAGAACTTTCTCGTAGCAAACCTCGTCCATGTCATGAAGCTGCTGAATCTGAGAGAGAGAAAAACACCACATCAAAACATATTAGCAGAGTTCAAACTGTTGATCTAAGAGATCATACTGTAATGTGTTAATGAAAAACTTGCGCTGCTAAAGACACATGGGTTCTAACTGGACAATGGGTGTTAGACATTTGTGTGTGCGGGTGTGTGTGTGAAAGATGCGTGTGTTAAGGTTATGCGTGTTAATAGTATGTGTGTGTTAGTCGCGTATTAAGTGAATGAAAGTTGTCTTGGGAGGAAGACTGTGGTAAAAGATTGCATCTGACAGCAGCCAGTCTACGTCAGGAACATTGCTTCTCTAATAGCAGGACAACACTAGTTGAGGCACTCTTGAACAAAGTCTCCATCTGCTCATGGCATGATAGCTGCCCATACAGGAGTGAAGTCTGATCAACTGGGAATGTAATACAATTATGTTTGTGCGAACATGTTTGGAGTTCCTCTGTTTCCCATAAATGGATGAGTAACACAGCATGTTTTGTTGGATTGTACAGGTTAGGAATTATCCTGTACAGGTAGACATGTGGTCAGACGCTATCGGGGAGTTTGTGAGATTACTGTGTTGGCTGAAAAAAAAAAAACAAGTGTAATGTCTGTTTTTGGATAATTCATCTCCAGGCATAAGGCACACTAGTATAGGTACCAAAGATGTGCATCTTCTATATAGACTTGGGCTATATTGGCTATAATCGATGACTTTTGGTATGTTAACAGTGACAAATTGCTACTCTATTGCTTAATTGTAATAAATGGTATTACTCTGAAATATAAAGATAAAGCATTCGCTGTAATCATCACATTATAACACTAAGTCAATTAAACTTCAGAGAGATCAATTTGCCCAGTTAGGAAGCATAAGCGACTGTGAATGAATGTCACCTGTTTTGGTGCAAATGAAAGTGACAACAGGTGCACTGGAGAGGCAAGAGCAAGACAACCCCCAAAAAGGCAATGGTTTTGCAGGTGGTGGCCACAGACAATTGCTCTCTCCTTATCCTTCCTGACTGATTCTTCTCTAGTTTTGTGTTTTGCTGCTGTCCATGTCACTACTGGTAGCATGAGGCAGTACCTACAGCCCATTCAGGTTGCACAGGTAGTCCAGCTCCTCCGTGATGGCACATCCTTCGCAAGAAGGTTTCAAGAGCATGGAGGAGATACCAGGAGACGGGCCTGGAGACGAGGAGAGCTGGACAGGGCCTTAGAAGGACATCGACCCAGCAGCAGGACCGGTATCTGCTCCTTTGCACAAGGAGGAGCAGAAGGAGCACTGCCAGAGCCCTACAAAATGACCTCCAGCGGGCTACTGGTGCGCATGTTCATGACCAAACTGTCAGAAACAGACTCCATGAGGGTAGTATGAGGGCCCAACATCCTCTAGTAGGACCTGTGCTCACAGCCCAGCACCATGCTGCTTGATTGGCATTCGCCAGAGAGCATCAAAATTGGCAATTCCACCACTGGCGCCCCGTTCTCTTCACAGATGAAAGCAGGTACACACTGAGCACATGTGACAGATTTGAAAGAGTCTGGAGATGCTGTGGTGAACGTTATGCTGCATGCAACATCATCCAGCATGACCTGTTTGGCGGTAGGTCAGTGATGGTCTGGGGAGGCATATCCTTGGAGGGTCGCACAGACCTCCACGTGCTTGCCAATGGTACCCCAACTGCCGTTAGCTACCGGTATGAAATTCTCAGACCCATCGTTAGATGCTGGTGCAGTGGGCCCTGGGTTCCTCCTGGTCCAGGACAATGCCCAGCCTCATGTGGCCAGAGTGAGTAGGCAGTTCCAGGATGACAAAGGCATTGATGCCATTGACTGGCCCTCACGTTCATCAGACCTGAATCCAATTGAGAACCTCTGGGATGTTATGTATCGGTGCATCCAACGCCGCCAAGAAGCACCACAGACTTTCCAGGAGCTCACTGATGCAGGCCTGGGAGGAGATCCCCCAGGACACCATCCGTCGTCACATTACGAGCATGCCCAGATGTTGTCAGGAGTGCATACAGGCACGTGGGGGCCATACACACTACTGAGTCACATTATGAGTTGTTGTGATGAAATTCACTCAAGTTGGAACAGCCTGTGATTCCAATTGTGATTTCAAAATGTAGATATTCAGTGGGAGTTTGAAACCAGCCGTCAATTGGTTGGTGATTTTGGTTTCCACGTCATTTTGTTCTCGAATTATGCAATGTACAGTAAAAATGTTGATCTTTAATATATTTCTTTTATCCAGACCCAACGTGTGATTTAAGTGTTCCCTTAACATTTTTGAGCAGTGTTTATATTAGGGATGGGGGAAAAAATTGATACAGTGTAGTATCGCAATATTATTTTTGACAATCTTAAAATCGCTTCTCTGTCTCCAAGAATACATTTTTTGTTTGGATTTCAAGCAATTAAAAGCGGTTATATAATTTTTATTCAGGTAAAATAACAATGCTGTAATTACTCAAATCCTATAAATGCCGCATTGGTCTTTTTGGCAGAATGAACGCAACATTCTAGAATGCTATATCAGTTTTAGAAAGCAATTTCCCTTGTAAAACATGTTCAATCGCTGCCAACGCCATTCGAGCTGTGCCCGTGACTTTGAAATCAAAGGAATGGGATCACTTTGGATTCAATGACATTGCAAGGAAGAAAGAGATAGACATGTCTCAGGCTGTGCTTAAATCATGTCACACCAAAATGAAGTACTCAGGTAATCCCTCCAACTTCAGGGCTCATCTCACCCAACATCATTCGGAGTTGAACGTGGCAATAGCAGAGAAACCAAAACCACAAACCCTGGATAGTCTTCTTTCCAGACTACTCTACAATTATGAACGGGCAAAGGGAAACACAATGTGTAATGGACTTAGTATGTAAAGATCTTGTAGAATAAAAAATGTTGTTTCAAAACAGCCAAAGGTAGCAACTTTGTTTTTACATTTTCATATAAACGTAACTTTATATATAAATACATTTAGTAATCTTGAAATGGCTGAATAGAGTAGCATAAATTTTATATATAAACAGTTAACCCTAGGCACAGTGCACATTTGCATATAGATTGTCTTGTTCAGAAATAAATCTTGGAAAGTTCTGAGTAAATATAATTGACAGATTCATGTTTTTATGTTTTTATTGTATTACTCAAAGTTTTTAGGCAGAAATTGGTCTTTGGAAGTATTATTTAACTGTTTGCTAATACTGTTTGCTTATATATATATATATATATATATATATATATATATATATATATATATATATATATATATATAT
>JACXGI010013784.1:0-20158 GCA_016801175.1 Esox masquinongy | reverse complement strand
ACCCCAAACCATCACTGACTGTGGAAACTTTACACTGGACTTCAAGCAACGTGAATTCTGTGCCTCTCCTCTCTTCCTCCAGACTCTGGGACCTTGATTTCCAAAGGAAATGCAAAATTTACTTTCATCAGAGAACATAACTTTGGACCACTCAGCAGCAGTCCAGTCCTTTTTGTCTTTAGCCCAGGCGAGACGCTTCGGGCGCTGTGTCTTATTCAAGAGTGGCTTGACACAAGGAATGCGACAGCTGAAACCCATGTCTTGCATACGTCTGTGCGTGGTGGTTCTTGAAGCACTGACTCCAGTTGCAGTCCACTCTTTGTGAATCTCCCCCACATTTCTGAATGGGTTTTGTTTCACAATCCTCTCCAGGGTGCGATTATCCCTATTGCTCTTTTCCTTCCCTTCGCCTCTCTATTAATGTGCTTGGACACAGAGCTCTGTGAACAGCCAGCCTCTTTAGCAATGACCTTTTGTGTCTTGCCCTCCTTGTGCAAGGTCGTCTTTTGGACAGCTGTCAAGTCAGCAGTCTTCCCTATGATTGTGTAGCCTACAGAACTAGACTGAGAGGAATAAAGGAATAAACACTTGAAATATATCAGTCTGAGTGGAATGAATGTATACATTATACAAGTTTCACTTTTTGAATGGAATTACTGAAATAAATCAACTTTTTGATGATATTCTAATTATATGACCAGCACCTGTATATGAAGTGATAGATCGGATCTAACCCAATCAAGACCATGTCTGCATAGACCAATATGGGCTTCCAATTTTTCCAAAAGAAGGGAATTATCAACAGTGTTGAAGGCAGCGCTAAGGTCAAGAAGCATGACGACAGACAAAATCTTGGTCTGACGCTATTAAAAGGTCATTCACCACCTTCAGTCTCACTATTATGGGGTCTTAAAACTGAACTGGAGCATTTTGTAAATATTATGTATCTCTAGGAAAGTAGTATGTTGCTGGAAAACAGCTTTACAAAAATGTTTGTGATGAACAGGAGTTTCAATATTGACTGATTATTTATTTTATCTGGATCAAGGTTAAGTCTTTATTAATGCCAATTTAAGTGAGTTTGATACACATGGGAAGCATTTTATTATGTTCAACATAGGTGAGCCAACCACAAGAAGAAGCTCCTTCATTAGTTTAGTTAGAATAGAGTCCAGTTAACAGCTGGTAGGTTAAGAGGTCATTACTATTTTAGTGAATGATGTCAAGCAATAGTAAAGAAAATGTTCAAGTCTCTCTATTGATCCAATGTCCTGGCAGAACAACATTATTTTGGAAAAGTATACTTATTTAGGGAGAAGTTTGAGGGAAAATGATTTTAATCAAAGACGTTCATGAATGAACTTCACCCGCAGAATGTTGTTTTTTAGCTTTGCAACTGTATTAAATATAAATGTTGAATTGTTTTGTTCTACTCAATCAAGTTGGAAAAGTAGGCTGCCTGAGCAGATTGCTTTTCAATATTACACTGTACTGTCTTTCCAGAATAGTCTAAATACTTGGTGGAGGGTCATTTCCATTCCAATTTTCTAGAGGCTTGCGTTAGGTGTCTGGTATTTTCTGTATACCAGGGAGCTAGTTTATTGTTGCTTATTTGATTCGATTTTAGTGGTATGACCATTACAGAGTTACACAGAGTTAGATCTAGATCCTTGGTTAGATAGTTAAGAGATTTATTTACTCTGACATACTTGGGTGAGTGGAGAAAGTGGGGAAAAGCAACCAAAATCTCTTCAGGTTGTCTGAGAATTGATATTATAGCTTTTAAAAGTTCATTGTTAGGGTACAATAGCTAGTTGATGTGACGGTAAACTTAATAAGATGGTGGTCTGATTTTGCAGAATTATGAAGAAAACATCTGGTTTATGATCAATGATTAGTTAATTGACTGTGATGGTCTTTGAATCAGGATTCTAGCATTAACTAGTCCCCTTTTGAAATGCAGGGTGTTGTTACAGTCTTTGCTAGTGACAAACTCCACTAGCTGGTTAGCACTCTGCTGCCTGTCCTGCACCATATCTCATGGTGAGCCTACAAGAGATGGAGTCCGTCAATCTTCAGCAGGTCAGGCTTGAGTCCCAGAAAGACAGTCAGTGATCTACAAACTCTATCTCCCTCGATGGGCAGAACTCATCTGTTCTTCAGACTGCAATTAAGTTTAATGGGAGTCTGCTATAGGTCTCATCACTGTCCCTAACTAAGAGGGAGACAAGTAATTGATGCCAACATATTTTCCTAGCTGGTTTACACGCTGTAACTATGTTCTGGTTTGTAACCTCTCTATACTTGTCAGTTTTAGACTTCACCAACATCAACCTTGGGTATATTTGCTTCCTATTCTCTGTATTATTAACTTTTAGAGAGGAACAACACTGCACATGTGTGTGAGTAGGAGCACAACTTCTCCTAATCACAATCATGGTTAACTCTGAATACCATGTCAATCTGACTCACATGCTTAGCCTTATATTTCTCCCTCTCCCACTCTCTCCATCTGTCCTCATCACTTTTTTATGCTCAAATTCTGGGTAATGGGGAGATTTTGTCTCTTTTTCTCATCCAGCTAAGAGCAGGAACTGGAATGAGAACATTTCTTTAGTGCCTAGGATGTGTATGTGATCATGTACCATGTACGTGATCTGTGGGGAACTTTGTGGTAATGAAGGACATATAGCATGGTGTGCCTGCTCGTGTAATGTGTGCTATGGTTTTGAAATTAATGCCGCCTTCCCTGGATTGTGTTGGTATGGAATAAAGGATAGGATCAGAGGTAAGGTTTTAGCTGCAAACCTTGGTGGATGTGTCAGCCCTTTTTAGTGAGCCATCTCTTGCATTTTCAATAGCCCACATAAGATTCTATAATCATTTTCAAGGATAACAATGTCACCACACACAACTTCACTGACAGGGACACATCCTACTGTCACGTTTTCAGGTAAAACCCAGATGCAGACAACGTTGAAGTAAAAACGTTTTTTAATAGAACAGGGTCGGGCAAAAGACAGGCAGAGGTCAGTAATCCAGATAGGTGGGGCAAAGGTACAGAACGACAGGCAGGCTCAGGGTCAAGGTGTGACACCTACACTACCGTTCAAAGGTTTGGAGTCACTTAGAAATGTCTTTGTTTTTGAAAGAAAAGCACATTTTTTATCCATTAAAATGACATCAGATTGATCAGAAATACAGTGTAGACAATGTTAATGTTGTAAATGACTAATTGTAGCTGGAAACGGCTGATTTTCAATGGAATATCTACATAGACGTACAGAGGCCCATTATTAGCAACCATCACTCCTGTGTTTCAATGGCACGTTGTGTTTGCTAATCCAAGTTTATCATTTTAAAAGGCTAATTTATCATTAGAAAACCCTTTTGCAATTATGTTAGCACTGCTGAAAACTGTTGTGTTGATTAAAGAAGAAAAAAAACGGCCTTTAGATTATTTCTGTATCTTCAGCATCAGCGTTTGCGGGTTCGATTACAGGCTCAAAATGGCCAGAAACAAAGAACTTTCTTTTGAAACTCGTCAGTCTACACTTTTTCTGAGAAATGAAGACTATACCATGCAAGAAATTGTCAAGAAACTGAAGATCTTGTACAACGATGTGTACTACTCCCTTCACAGAGTAGTGCAACCTGGCTCTAACCAAAATAGAAAGAGCAGTGAGAGACCCTGCTGCCCAACTGAGCAGAAGGACCAATACATTGAGTGTCTAGTTTGAGAAACTGACGCCTCACAGGTCCTCAACTGGCACTGCAGTTTCTGACCACAGCCCTCATACCTTCTTGCTGACATTGGATTACATTGTGTATAATGTGAGAGTCTGGAGAGTCCAAATTCAGCTTCTTAACTAACTACTTGTCATCCAACTACAGAGAAACACAAGGGAAAAAACATCTTACATTTCTATAACAATTCTGGATTTTCTTAGCTAAAATATTTAAGTAATTTCTTTATACAAAAAATACAAACCAAACAGATCTCTGGCTAGATAACTGTAAAATTCAAAAAGATTGTATGATCCACAAAATCAAGTCTATTACTGGAGTGCAGAGGCGTTGCTAGGATCACAATACATTCGGAGCTGTCACTCCTGACTCCTCTACCGCTCCGGCACTCTGCTCCGCCGTTCTCCTAGCTGCCACCAACCCAACGCCCCTTTCTGCAGTCCCCTGGTCATCCACCCAATGCCCTATTCATCATCCGCTCCCGGAGTGTCTTGTCTTCCTCATCCCCCTAATTATCAAGTGTATATGTATCCCTCTGTTCCCCCCTGTCTTTGTGCCTTATTGTCTTTATGTCACCCATGTTTAGTGCTAGGCACTTGGGTGTTGTTTTTTTCGTCTCATCTCATGTAGTGTTGTACACTATTGCATTTCTCGGTTTGTCATTCTTAAGTATTTCAATTGAAGTTCCTTTGTTCCTGGCAATAGCTTCCATCGTCCTTGTGTACTTGTTACCTGGGTTGTGATCAAGTTTAACGGTCCTACCTACTAGCAGTCTGGCAGAAATCTAATATTGGAGATGGTTTCATTAAATTGATCCAACTCTTATACCGGAGCCCCTAAGCAAGTCTATTCAACAACCAATCAATAGTCTTGATTTAATCTTCATGGAAGGAAGAGACAGGGTCTATACTTTGGCCATCAAGCCGCTAGGCCAAACCATCAGATCACACTCAGTTGTAATACCAAAGACACCTTAAACATATTAGCTTAATGCAATGTTGACATTTACTTGTATGTAACAAAGCCTCAACCTAGTATTCTACTTTTATTATGCTTGATCAATCTCTTTGGTACCTTCTCTGGCTATAGAACTAATGCATGAAGGGACTGGTTAAAATATCTTTCAGGGGTCTATTATAGGTCCATCACTTCTAACGGGCATAACTGCTGTGTAGATGCTAGAACATGTCCCGTAGTGCCTAGTGACTGTAAGTCTCTGATGAATCTGGTGACAAGGTTCATATTCATGCATTGCATTGAAAGGAGACAAATATTCGTAGCGTTATCCTGGAACATGAAGATATCCAGCCCCTTTTCTGTTGGTGCTATTTTTATGTCCCACATCCCCTTGAAGAAATTGCTTAGTCCTAAATCAATTTAAGTACATAGCACAATACACATTTTGAAACAAATTAAGAAATACTTTGACCTTAGACTACATTAATTCTTCTAATGACAAGGAACATGGCAATTGAACATAGATACTGCTTTTAAATGCTTATTTCATATTGCTCAATTTCAATCAGTTAACCCTGCCTCTACAGAAAACAAAATGAGACGAACTGACCTCTGAAATACAGAATTTTGGAAAAGATCTTGGAATACATTAAAACCTGCTCTATCAACTCTAGACACAGTCTCATACAATTTAAGATCTTACATAGCCTACACAACACCATGGCTTAACTCCATAGCCTATAACCCTAACCTGACACCTCTGTGTGAAAAGTTTCAAGCTTCCAAGGACTCACTGCTTTACAGCTTTACCCTGTGTAACTTCTGGTTTGGAATATTTGGGATCCTTTCTGAGGTTCTGAAGGTTGTGATAAATCCAGACCAGGCTTTTACATTTCCAAAGGCTGTCTTATTTCCAGAAACATATTAATCTGCTTGCTTGCGTATTACATAGACATCTTCCCAATGGTAAGTCAAGCAAAGCTTTGTATCCCCTAAGTTAGGGTCCACAAAATTCAGCAAGACCTCATTTACATAATAACTGACAATGATTTAGTCTAAGAGCAATAGCGAAGGGGGGAAGAACACACTTTTCAGCTTGTTGATACAACTTGCTGAGCTGAGGATAGAGATAGACACACACATCCTATGCCAGCTATTCCATCCCAGCAGCTTCTTAAGCTGTCTGTATTGCAGTACCATTGGCCAGACTACTGCATCTTAGCATAGGGACAAGCCTTACGGGCAGCATTGCATGAGATTAAATTGGATTGTGGACAATCTGATTTCATGTCCTTTCGTGAAGAGATCCTCGGTGCAAACTCTGCTGGACTGAGGAGGGGAAAATGTCCAGGTAAGGCCTCATTAGACACTGGGACAGCTGCTCAAGAACAAGGCAGCCTCTATGAGAGAACTGCTGCTCCAGAACAACATGGCCTGCCCGAGAGGACTGCTGCTTCTGAACAACACAACCTGCCTGGGAGGACTGCTGCTCCAGAACAATACAACCTGCTTGGGAGGACTCCTTCTCCAGAACAACTGTTCAGTCAGCTTTATAGCTCCACTGCTTTTCTATTACATTATGATAAAATGAAAACACTCAAAAACAACACTCAAACTTGTCTTTTTAGCTAAACTGTGTGACATACAATGGACTGATTATTATTTAATAACAATCCTGTAATAAACAATTTTTTCCTTCTTTTATCAACCTTTACATATTTAAAGATTCTTTCCTGGATTTTTGACCACTGGCTGTAAAAGTGAAGCTACTGAGCCAAAACAGCTCACTGGAAATTGTGTACTATGTCTGGTGCCAATACATGCCCTGTCATCAAAACCAATTGGTTTCAAACTTTCTATGGAATTTTATGGCTAACAGAGGTATGATAGTGATTTTACACATCTAGAATTTACTACTTTATTATACAATTGTTTTATGAAGTTGATAACATGGATTATTTAGCCATAAAAAGTCTACACACCCCTGTTAAAATGCCAGGTTTTTGTGATGTAAAAGAATGAGACAAAGATAAATCATGTCAGAACTTTTTCCACTTTTAATGTGACCTATAATGTGAACAATTCAATTGAAAAACAAACTGAAATCTTCGAGGGGTAAAAATGAAAAATAAAAACCTTACAATAACCTGGTTGCATAAGTGTGCACACCCTCTTATAACTGGGGATGTGGCTGTGTTCAGAATTATCCAATCACATTCAAACTCATGTTAAATAGAAGTCATTACACACCTGCCATCATTTAAAGTGACTCTGATTAATCACAAATAAAGTTCAGCTGTTCTAGTAGGATTTTCCTGACATTTTCTTAGTTGCATCTCAGAGCAAAAGCCATGGTCCGCAGAGAGCTTCCAAAGCATCAGAGGGATTTCATTGTAGAAAGATATCAGTTAGGAGAAGGGTACAAAAGAATTTCCAAAGCATTAGATATACCATGGAACACAGTGAAGACAGTCATCATCAAGTGGAGAAAATATGGCACAGCAGAGACATTAACAAGAACTGGACGTCCCTCCAAAATTGATGAAAAGACTAGAAGAAAACTGGTCAGGGAGGCTTCCAAGAGGCCTACAGCAAGATTAAAGGAACTGCAGGAATTTCTGGCAAGCACTGGCTGTGTGCTACACGTGACAACAATCTCCCGTATTCTTCATATGAATGGGCTATGGGGTAGGGTGGCAAGATGGAAGCCTTTTCTTACAAAGAAAAACATCCAAGCCCGGCTGAAGTTTGCAAAAACAAACATCAAGTCCCCCAAAAACACGTGGGAAAATGTGTTATGGTCTGATGAAACCAAGGTTGAACTTTTTTGACCATAATTCCAAAAGGTATGTTTGGCGCAAAAACAACACTGCACATCACCCAAAGAACACCATACCCACAGTGAAGCATGGTGGTGGCAGCATCATGCTTTGGAATACCAGGCAATTTTGGCACAAAACCTTCAGGCGTCCATTAGAAAGCTGAAGATGAAGAGGAAGTTCACCTTTCAGTATGACAACGACCCAAAGCACACATCCAAATCCACAAAAGCATGGCTTCACCAGAAGATTAACAGCCAGAGCCCAGACCTGAATTGGACATCTGTGGGCTGATCTGAAGAGGGCTGTGCACAGGAGATGACCTTGCAATCTGACAGATTTGGAGTGCTTTTGCAAAAAAGAGTGGGCAAATATTGCCATGTCAAGATGTGCCATGCTAATGGACTCAAAAAGACCCAAAAAGACTGAGTGCTGTAATAAAATCAAAAGGTGCTTCAACAAAGTATTAGTTTAAGGGTGTGCACACTTATGCAACCAGGTTATTGAGAGTTTTTTATTTTTATTTTTCCCCCTCAAAGTTTTCAGTTTGTTTTTCAATTGAATTGTTCACGTTATAGGTCACATTAAAGGTGGAAAAAGTTCTGACATGATTTATCTTTGTCTCATTCTTTTATATAAATATTTTTCATGCTTATACCAGTAATTTAACAAATTATTGAGAAATCGCAACACATCAGTTTTCCTTAGAATCCAACAGGTCTATCTATTATAGACGTTAAGTTTGTTGCCATTTCAGTTAATTTTGTGGAAAGAATATTTCAGTCTTGTGATGAAATTCGATATCAGAGATATTGAAAATCACAGTGCCATCTTGTCTCCTAGACTTGTTGATTTGATGCGTTGTTTCATACATTTATTCCCAGCTCACATGGTTGGGGATTGCAAACTATTTTATATTTTGATTGTCGTACTCACTCTGATGAAACACATATTCGCGGCACCCTTCAAGGCAATGGCAAAACAGAATGCTTTATACGAGATTTTCAGTGTGACGGTCTCTATAAAAAAATGAACAGGATGTCTCTATTATATACTGACATGCGACAGAAATTACATCAAATTTGACAGGCTGGCAAAATAGCAACTTTCCTCTAGGGTCTTTTTTGGTGGATTGAAAATGAGACTAGAGGTTCCCATGTTGACTTTAGACACACCTACATAGGTAAAACAGGGGACTAAATATACCAGTTCCAACTTTGTACAGGGAGTAGGTGACCAGACCATGATCTCAGTCAGTCAGGTAATCTAGATTCCATGTTCCATCAATTGCCATGCAATTAGCAAAATGAAGGTTTCTCACTCTGCATCACCCTAACGCCTACATCACCCCAATGCCTTACTGGCTGCCACCACAACACATGTAGACTAGAGCCCCCTTCAGGACAGGGGCGGCAATGACTACAAATGGAGGTCATGCCAAAATCCCCCACTAATGGCACTAGAAAACAGACAACAAATGATAATCAAAGTACTATAATAGAAATAAGCATGACACTATGGGTAATATGGTATACGGGTGCATCTCAAAAAATTTGAATATTGCGGAAAAGTTCATTTTTCCCTGTAATTCAAATCAAAAAGTGACACCTTCATATATTCCTCTCGGGTCGAAATTTCTGTATTATAATTTTTTATTCTAATATTTTGAGATACTGGATTTTTGATTTACATGAGCTGTGAGCCGTAATCATCAAGATTGAAACATAAAAGGCTTGAAATGTTACACTTTGTGTAATGAATCTAGAATATATGAAGGTGGCACGGGAAAAAAAACAACTTTTACACAATATTCTAATTTTTTCAGATGCACCTGTAGTTTAGCATTATACTATGGGTAATATGGTATACTGTTTGCAGGAACGAAGTACAGGTCTCTTCGTTCCTGCACCAGCAGGCTCAGGAACAGCTTCTTCCCATCTACTGTAACCCTGCTGAACTCTGTGACCCATCCCATCTCTAACCACACCCACCCATCCACCGCTTAGTCCTGCCTCTCAGGGACCTTGTGGCACTACTCCCTTGTACTACATGTCTACCTCAGGAACCTCATTGCTGCTATCCCTGCATTTCAGTTGCATGTGCCACCTTGCACCTTCAATTTGCCCGCACTGCACATTTAGAATTGCCATTGTACCTGCATTTTTCAGTTGTTACATGTACATGTCTACCTCAGGAACCTCATTGCTGCTATCCCTGCATTTCAGTTGCACGTGCCACCTTGCACCTTCAATTTGCCTGCACTGCACATTTGGAATTGCTATTGTACTTGCATTCTTTTTTGCACATTCAGAATTGCCATTTGTACTTGCATTTGCCTCATCACACAATAATTCATTGTCCATCTGAAGCGTCGTCCAATCAACTTCGCTGAATTTGACTGAATCTGAGCAGACAATATATCCCTATACACTTCAGAATTCATCTGGCTGCTTCTGTCTTCTGTCACATCATCAAAAAACACTAGTGACCCAGTGCCATTGGAAGCCATGCATGCCCATGCCATCACACTGCCTCCATCGTGTTTTACAGATGATGTGGTATGCTTCGGATCATGAGCCGTTCCAAGCCTTCTCCATACTTTTTTCTTCCCATCATTCTGGTACAGGTTGGTCTTAGTTTCATCTGTGCAAAGAATGCTGTCCCAGAACTGGGCTGGCTTTTTTAGATGTTTTTTTGGCAAAGTCTAATCTGATCTTTCTGTTCTTGAGCCTTATGAATGGTTTGCACCTTGTGGTGAACCCTCTGTATTCGCTCTTGTGAAGTCTTCTCGTTATGGTAGACTTGGATAATAATATGCCTAGCTCCTGGAGAGTGTTCTTAACTTGGCTGGATGTTGTGAAGGGGTTTATCTTCACCATGGAAAGGATCCTACAATCATCCACCACTGTTGCCTTCTGTGGACGTCCAAGACTTTTTGTGTTGCAGAGCTCACGAGTGCGTTCGTTTGTTCTCAGAATGTACCAAACTGTTGATTTGGCCACTCGTAATGTTCCTGCTATCTCTTTTTTATCAATTTTTTTTTGCAGCTTAAAGATGGCCTGTTTCACTTGCACTGAGAGCTCCTTTGATCGCATGTTGTGGGTTCACAGCAACAGCTTGCAAATGCGAATGCCACACCTGGAATCAACTCCAGACCTTTTACCTGCTTAATTGATGAGGAAATAACGAAGGAATAGTCTCCACCTGTCCATGAAACAGCTATTGAGTCAATTGTTCAATTACTTTTGGTCCCTTGAAAAAGAGGGGGCTACATATTAAAGAGCTGTAATTCCTAAACCATTCCTCCAATTTGGATGTGAATACCCTCAAATTAAATCTGAGAGACTGCACTTTAAGCCCATATTCATTATTTAACTGAATATATTTTGGTTAACAGCCAAAATAACAAAACCTGTGTCAGTGTCAAATTATTTCCAGACCTAACTGTAAACATACTTAATACTTGTAAATTTGGTGGAGAGTATCATGATACTATGGTAGGTATTAGCATGATCCCATCAGTAATAAAGTAGAGTTTAGCATGATACTATTGGTAATCTGTTAGATTAGTATGAGGGATATGTGGGATATGATCATGATAATCAAAACTGTAAAGGTAAAAGGGTAGACATAATCAACTGTGGGTAATATGGTAGAGATTAACATGATACTATGGGGAATATGATAATTATAATCAAAATAGTATGTGTCATATGGTAGAGACAATGAAGATGCTATGTCTCATTTGTAATGATTAGCATGATAACAGTAGAAAACTCGCTGATGTGTCAAAACATCTGAAATTATATTGGAAATATTTAACATACCGTGTGGGGTCAATGAAATACATTTGCGTATAGCCCCATCTTGTGGATATTATAGGATTGCGGTTAGAGATCATTTGGTCTAAACTCGAAAAGTTTAATAAGTGGAGGCAGTGACATTCACTCACTTTGCTGATCAGCATTGCATACTATCACAAAATCCTAGTCAAGGCATGACAATCATTGGAAATACTGAATGAAATTAGTATTAGTAATAACCTGTGTAATTTATTTGTACTGGCTTGAAAGCAAAGCCACTTTACCACTGACACAGAATTGTGTTAAGTAAAAGTACACTCAAATTGATCACTTGTTCTGAAGTGAAGTTCTGTGAAATGTCGATGGCAGTGCTTAGTCACTGTTTTTGTCACTACGTACTAAGAAACTCTGTCAGATTCTTCACCTACACTTAATAATGAGCAGCAGGAAACAGAGACGATAGAGGTCAGGAATGTTTGGCATGGTTACAAGGACTCATGCTATTATTGTAGATTTGTTTAATAGCATGTAATATGTTTACATGCTTTGCAAAAAGTAATATTTTCCTCCTGTTGACACGCACTTGGGTGACTGAAATTGGCTAACCTAATGTAATAGGTGTCCAAAGAAACACCTGCTAGTACTGTAGCTAGATCACCTGTATAATTGCCTTGATTAAAAGAAAACACATTTCAGGGCAGTTTCTCTCCTACAATTTTACGCCAATCCAGTAAATGTAGAGGAATTGTAAATATGGCAGCACAATTCCTAATGCATGAGTGAATATGAGAAGTGAAATCGATTCAGGGAACCCCCCAACACCCCTGGATGAGGCAAAGTCTGTTCTGTTCTGAGGCAAGTAAAATGTGTGTTTCTATGCTTTCCACCCTTGATTTTACGCCCATACAGCAATATCTATTGGTGGACTGTGGTTACCAATATCTATTGGTGGACTGTGGTTACCAATATCTATTGGTGGACTGTGGTTACCAATATCTATTGGTGGACTGTGGTTACCAAAGTTTGCACCCAGGACGTGCCGTATCCACAACATCAGAGGTGGGCAAACTAAGGCCCGTGAGACCAATCAGGGCCACTAATTTATTCATTCCGGCTCGTGGTAGGTTAGCGCACAAAATATTTTTAATAAACGTGCACTCCAGCCCAGTCTAAAATGTCCTTAATTTGATTTGAAATGAAAGTATGCATAAATGATAATGGACCTATCAGTATATTAATAACGGCCCTTTTCTGATTCACAAATGGTACATTAACAAGCAAATACGTGGCCCTTCGTTCAAATTCCAAATCCTGATTTGGCCCATTCAGCCAAAACGTTTGTCGACACAATGAGCCCACTAAAAGCCACACAGAGTGAAGTTGTGGTGATACCAATGATTTGTTGCCAAAGATTTTTTACATTACAGATTAGGATAACTAACGTGGCAGGTTAGGTGAATTAACATGGCTGGTTAGGAGAACTTACACAGCAGGTAAGGTCAATTAACATGGCTAGTTAGGAGAACGTACACAGCAGGGTAGGTGAAACAGTGTAGTGAGGTTAAGGTTAGGAAAAGATTCAGGGTTAGGCTCAGCTATACTACCACAGTAGTTGTCAAGAAATGCTGGCCTCAACACGGCCACCAGAGGGAGATTTATAGTAAACTCTTAAGTGGAATTATTTGGTGGGCAGGGTGTGTAGCTGATTGTCATCTTGGCACTTTCATGTTTTTAAGATCACTACCATGGCAGAATAATACATGGTATCTGTGCGATGGTAGTGACCTTAAAATACATGGTGTCTACAGATACATTACATAATATGACTAAATCCATTGCACCTTTTGGGGAACGAAACAATAAGTCCTACCTGGAGCTGAAGTCTGCAAAAGGAACACTCACAATATTAGATTCATAGATCTAGAACAGTAGATAAGCTGATGTCATAGATCCCATTTACATCAGAATTAATTTATTCATAAGTTAGGGGTAGGGAACCCGTTCTAAACCAGTAACAGCAGAAACTCATGGCAGATGTGGCTTACAAAGAATTTATACTGTTGTATTTCCTTAATAGGATATACAGTGCAGTCCATAAGTATTTGGACAGTAACACAAGTTCTGTAGTTTTGGCTCGGTACTAAGGGTACTTTTTTATCCATCCTGTTTTTGAGATTAAAGTACTGTTTTGTACCTTGCGGTTCCCAATCTGTCTGACACTTTGTTGTTTTTTCTTGATTATGGTGAGCATTCTTTGGTCCTCTACTGTCATCTTTGTTTCACAGGTGATTTGCCATAGCTGAGCTTACCAGTGATTTTTTTCTTCTTCATGTATCAAACAGTTGAAAACTGAAAATTAAAAGTGATAGTCTGTACTTTCACTGCATTGTCCAAGTGCATTATTTAAAATCCAGTGCAGGATTACAGACCCAAAACAACAAAACTAAATAACCAATGCTATGTGTATTTTTATACTATACAATCAATGTATTTTTTCAAAATAGTAAGAAATCTTTTCTATGCTTCATTTCTATTATATTGGCCACCTCACAGCCTCTAACTCAAGTCCAAAAATCAGAAACAAAAAGAAGCCAAAGTAAGATTCAGATGGGCAAAAGAACACAGACACTGGACTGAGGAAGATTGGAAAAAAGTGTTATGGACAGAAAAATCTAAGTTTGATGCGTTCGGATCACAAAGAACAGTATTTGTCAGACGCTGACCAAAACTACTCCAAAATACGCAAGAACTATTTAGGGAAGAAGCAGTCAGGTAGTATTCTGTGTATAATGGAGTGGCCAGCACAGTCACCGGATCTCAACCCTATTGAGCTGTTGTGGGAGCAGCTTGACCGTATGGTACGTAAGAAGTGCCAATCCAATTTGTGGGAGGTGCTTCAGAAAGCATGGGGTGAAATCTCATCAGATCACCTCAACAAATTGGCAACTACAATGCCAAAGGTCTGCAAGGCCGTAATTGCTGCAAACGTATGATTCTTTGGACACAATTACTGTTTCAATCAAAAATCATTATCTCTAACCTTGTCAATGAGTATATTTCCTATTCATTTTGCTATATTTCCTATTCAAACTCATTTCATGTATGTTTTCATGGAAGACAAGGAAAGTGACCCCAAACTTTTGAATGGTAGTGTATATAATTCTGGCCACTTGCCTTTAAAAGGCATGAGAGCATATACTGGGATATATAAAACAGATTGAAATAGATAGGGTTAAAATCTACCACGTAAAAAAACCCAAAGAATTCATAGTACAACACAATTTTATTATTGAAATAGCAAATAGAAGCAGTATAAGAAAAGATTTGCGGAATATCCTGAAACTGCAAGAGATATTTTTACTATTAGATGGGCTTAGCAATAAGAGATTATACTACTGATGACAGCAGATCTACACCAGCATGTCTCTCACAGATACAAATAAATGTCATAAAAAGTATTGTAATTTATTCTTCAACCTGCATTTGTCAACATTATTATAATCTTATGTGCTGATACAACTTTAGCATATATTGTATGCTTTTTTACATAGAAAAATAGAGGTACTTACAATAAGACTTAATGATCACTAAATACATTCGGCCTTCTGATTGGGTGCAGATTCATTAGGATAACAATCCCAAAGAGGAGCACTCTAATATGAGTGATGTCTGAATCAACATTTGTTGGTTCTATACTGTACATTCATGTAAGACACTATCCTTAGGAGGGAGCTATGGTAACACGGAAGAAAACATCATTATACCAAGTCTCTGTTGCCCCTAACAACACTCAGTAGAATAATCCAGATAAAAGCATTATCAGACTGAAATGAAAACCCGACTCACATAAGAACAAGTGACCCCAACTAAGCTGTGGTTAGTCAATATCCAAATTTAGTGCAACACAATCTACAGTATAAATTAATAAAAGAATAATCTCACTTTTGTTGTGGAAGGATACTGCAGCTAGCCAAGGTGACATACATTGCATTTGGAAATCTTCTGATACCTTCACATTTCCCACATTGTTTTCCAAATTGTTTTCCTCATAAATTTACACACAGTTCACCAATATAGTCACCAAGTAAAAATCATTTTTTTTTGTGTGGACATTTATTTAAATAAAAACCCCCAGAAATATCACCATTACATAAGTATTCAGACCCCTTTACTCAGTACTTTGTTGGAGCACCTTTGACAACTTTCTTGAGACTTTCTTGGGTATGACTGTAAGCTTGGCACACCTGTATTTCTCCTATCTGTCTCTACAGATCCTCTCAAGCTCTGTCAGATTGGATGGGGAATTTCAGTGTTCAGCCATTTTCAGGTCTCTCCAGATATGTTCGATCGGGTTCAACATCTCGACAGAGTTATGCTGCCTCCAGCATAATTATTATTGGCCAGGTGATGAGTGTGTCTCTGTGCTTGTCGTCTTTGTCTCTATGTGTCTTTGTGCTTGTCATCTTTGCCTCTGTGTGTGACTGTTATTGGCCAGGTGATGAGTGGTGCCTGGTTCAGATGTGATGCTTGCCATTCAGGCCGAAGACTTCTGTGTTGGCTTCAACAGTCCAGAGAATCTTGTTTCTCATGGTCTGAGAGTACTGTATGTGCTTTTGTAAATCTCCAAGGGGGCTGTCTTGTGCCTTTTACTAGGGAGAGGTTTCCATCTGGCCACTCTACCATAAAGGCCAGATTGGTGGAGGGCTGCAGAGTTAGCTGTCCTTCCGGAAGTTTCTCCCATCTCCACAAGAAGAATTCTGGACCTCTGTCAGAATGATTATTGGGTTCACCTCCCTGACCAAGTTCCTTCTCCCCTGATTGGTCAGTTTGTCCGAGCGGCCAGCTCCAGGAAGTGTGTTGGTGGTTCCAAATTTCTTCAATTTAAGAATGATGGAAGCCACTGTGTTGTTAGTGACCTTCAATGCTGCAGAATTGTTTTTGTACGCTTCTCCAGACTTGTGCCTTTACACAATCCTGTTTCGGAGCTGTATGGAATATTTCTTTGACCTCCAATTAAGCTGTAGAAACATCTTAAGCATGATCAATGAAAACAAGATACACCTGAGCTAAATTTTGACCGTCATGGCAAAGGGTCTGATAGTTATGTAAATGTGATGTTTTTTTTAATAAAATGTGCAAACATTTCTAAAAAACTGTTTTTGTTTGGTATTATTGGGTATTGTACTACCCAATAATACTTATTGGGTACTAATGGGAAAAATGTTTAATTTCATGAATTTTAGAATATGGCTGTGATGTAACAAATTGTGGAAAACTTTCCAAATGCACTGTATAGAAGCATGGTCTGGGCTCAGTTTTTCAAAGGACATCTGATTTGATTTCAGCATTTGCATATAATTCAATGCATCGAAATAGAATGGTTGTAGTATAGTTCAGAGAAATATAGCTGTACTATATTTCTATGAATTTAATCCTTTCCAATTGCAGAATTTCTGGCCCCGATGATAAAAGTCAATTGTAGTCTAAATTGCATTTGCTAAGAAAGTATAGAAATTTCATTAGGATAGGCCTGCTACTGAAAAGTATTTGTACAAGTGTATGTATTTCAGAAAGACTAACAGAGTTATATCTTTTTGCTCTAGTATAGCCAGAGAATGCAGAAATAAACCATAAATCATAATTGGCCCAAAAATCCACCCACAAGGATTATAGCGCACTATTCTATAGAACACTTCAGACTATATACCTCACTAACAATTCAGCTGTGTTAATTCAGTTGGCAAAAGTGACAGAGAAACGGTCAAATACAACCAGAAAATTAAATGTTGGTTTAGTAAGATTCCCTGAGCATTGAATATTTTCTTGCTAAACTACTGTATATCTACAGTTTTTGGCAATGATATCCCGAAGATCATCAATCTTTCAAACCATTTTGATGCAGATACATACTCTTAACCAGTGTGAGTATTGTTATGAAGTACTGGAATAAAGTAAAATAAAAAAACATTCTATCAACCCCTATTTGGTCTCATGTACAGTGAAAACACAAAGCCCGTGCTCCATTTTGATAGTCAAGGATTCCTTATCTAAGCATCTACAGACAACTGAAGAGTAAAACTATTATCTTTAAATAATATACAATTTCTTCAAAAGAACAAAAACAAACAAATAAGCTCTGAGGTGCAATGGGGTGTCTTCTGAGAGACATAGCAGAGACATTCAAAAGACCACCCCTACAAATACATTTAATCAACAAGGAAAATTTTACAATTTTGAAATATTATTATATATATATAAATGTTTTTTAAATAAATTCTAAATTCACAATTGAAGGTCTAGATGCTCTTAAGCTAGCAAATATAGATATAGGGACCACAAACCGAAAAATAAACATTGGAATCTAATACTTTACTATAAAGTTGTGTAATTTACTGACTTACAAAATAAACACATGCAAGCACAATTAGAAAACTCTAGCCACATGGCTACTGATATTGCTGCACTGATGATCCAGATTTTGACTCAAATGCTCTCTGGTTACACTAGAAACAGTATTCACCTACAGTAATGATCTCTGGGAATACACCATAACAGAGGCGTCGGTAGGATCACAATACATTCGGGGCTTAGCCCACCCCCCTGCCCCGCCCGGGACAGAAAGTACAGGGTTTTGAATGTACCTACGGAGAATGTACCTGCGGAAAACCTACACGCTAGCGGCCTACACGTCTACAATGTCATAATGCGCGATCAGAATTATAGATGAATAGAGGCTATTTATTTTATTTTTAATTTTTTGGTCAATTTGAGATCCGGGGCTATTCATAAAAGATCCGGGGCTATAGCCCCGGACACCCAGGCCTAACGACGCCGGTGCACCATGAGATCACTGATGAGGGTCAGCAGATGTGAACCTTTTTGTTAGACCTCGCAGCAGAAAAATTAGAAGAGCTTATATTCTCAAATTTTGAGAAGATGGTTGGATTATCAGAACACACAAGTCAGGTGGGGCCAGACATTGACAGTCTGAATGGTCTGGAGCTTGATATGGTTAAATCCATTTATATGCAAATAAAATGCACTATGTTCCTGAATCAAATATTGCCTAGCAATTATTAGAAATAATTTAAATTAAAACAACTATGATATTAAAAACAAACATGAATATTCACCATCAATAACAGCACATTTTTATATTAAATGTAATTTTAATAATAATACAAAACATACCTAATGAGATAGTTGTTTCATTTCTGAAATATTACATCAAATTACATGCTGTGAGAGAAATATGAGACCTTCAAAAGCTACTTGTTAGTGGATAGTATGAGGTTTCGACAGGAAAAAAAGCCCTTCAAGGTTTGAATGTCAGAGACGGAGATGGCAACCAATTTAAAGGGATTGTTTATGACATAGTTTGATATTTTGGCAGAGACTCTTTATCTGATTCCTCAGAGTCAGATGTGACTTGTGGATACCATTTTTGTGTGACTGCATGCAGTTTGAAGGAGTTTACTGTTTTGCAACTGCTAACGAGCAATTATTGGCAGTCAATGGGGACAACAAGCATGCAAGCTGTTTTTCCGTCTTTGTGATAAGCTAGGGCATGTACTTATTTTCCCATAAAAAAAATTGTTTCACCAGGTAAATTGATTGAGAACACATTTTAATGTTTCAGCAACCACCTGAGGATTAGTTACATGGGGGAGGAGAGGGGATGAATGAGCCAATTGGAAGCTGGGGGACGATTGGGTAGCCATGTTGATATGAGGACCAGATCGGAAATTATTTTTGAAATTTGCCCAATTCTTACCATATACTAAAAATTAAGCAAATTTACAAACTTTATCATTAGCAATGTTGTTGATTGTAGCTATTGTCTGTGGTTGAACAATTGCTAAAACTTAAAAATGTTGGACTTATTTCCCAGTCCAAATTAGCATCTGAACAAAGCAATATTCCATATGACTTGGGATGGGCTGGTTCCGGTCTAGGTGGGTGTGAGCCATATTGTTTTTCCAGTGTGAAAGACAAATAGTATTTGTGACATCTGGCAAAGAAATAGTTAAGACTGTTAGTAGAAGAAATCCAAAACAAACATTTTTTTTGTGGCTATCAAGAAACAGTAGGTAGCATATGCTCTTGTCTGGAGTTACTGCTCTCTCACCATGACAACACTTCCTGCTGGGGCACTTCCTCTTCCTGAGGGACTGGTCTCTTGAACTTGCTGTCCTCCTCTGTACAGACACGAGTTAACACAAATGAGAACATGGACCAGATTCGCCTCCCTGTTCACAGTTGGACTAGGGCAAAACGGGACAATCTACAAAACAATGCTTCATACCATTCACTAGAATGTCTAGAATGATATTAAAACAATGTGGAAAGATTTACCAGTCAGATGTGCAGCTTCTTCATCATCCAAAAGGTTGGCAGTAGAGGCAGCATTAGCCAGTCTGGTAGAAGATGTTAAGGGGATTGGCAGGGGTTTAGACATCATTCTACATCTGCTGGGTCACAGTCAAGCCATGAGAAAACCTGATTCTGCACAGCCCAAATGAACCATATGATCGCCAGATGGATAACGAGATATTCCCCTCAAATCAAACCCACTGATATGAAAAGAAACATAGCAGAAATTACAGCTGCTCATAAACATTACAGCTGCTCACAAACATCTCTGAGGGATAGTTAATTATATCTGTTACAATGCAAGTGCATCAGTTCAGTAAATATGAATCTTATTATTATTTCCGGCAATGACAAAATAACCATTTGGCAATGAGTAACTGGTAAGTGATGTTTCAGTAAGGTAGAAGTGACATGAGTGATGTTTCAGTAAGGTAGAAGTGACATGAGTGATGTTTCAGT
>JACXGI010013783.1:0-20189 GCA_016801175.1 Esox masquinongy | reverse complement strand
CTATGAATAGGCCCATACCATACAAGGATATTTTGTAGGATAAACCTTTCTTATGGTGGATAATGGACTGTGTAATGGTTGGCTATGACAACTGACCGCCTCCTACAGTATGTGTCCAGGCATAAAAGACTGTGAAATAATTATATATTTATTGGAGAACATGTAATAACTATGGAAGATCAACATCTTGGATCATTGTACATGGATCAAAAATGGACAGAATCTAACACATGTTAAGAAAACATGAGTGAGCAGGCAAAACACGTCTTTTATTTCTTATGGGATTCACATTCAACTGTAGGTCATAATAGAATGGCACAATCATAAAACAAAACATGGCAACAAAGAAAAAAATGAACTGACCCCTGTTCAAAAGTCTGCATACCCTTAGTTCTTAATACTGTGTATTGCCTCCTTTAGCATCAATGACAGCGTGCAGTCTTTTGTAATAGTTGTCTATGAGGCCCTGAATTCTTGCAGGTGGTATAGCTGCCCATTCGTCTTGGCAAAATGCCACCAGGTCATGCAAACTCTTTGGTCGTCTCTGCACCCCCCTGTCTGAGCTCCTAGTTTTACGCTGCTGTAGTGTTATTGGGTATTTGGTCAGTTGGTCAAGTCTTAAGTCCCAATTGTTTACATTGCATTAGTTTAAGTGATGGGGAACATAAGTCAGTCTGAAAAGTATGCTCAGTTATCCTATTGGATCCAAGGATTACTCTGTGTAACTTTCCCGATGTCCTAACCTGAAAAAAGACGTGGTCTGGATGGCTGCGTATGTTGCTCCAACACCTGTATACAGTGGATATAAAAAGTCTACACACCCCTGTTAAAATGCCAGGTTTTTGTGATGTAAAACAATGAGACAAAGATAAATCATGTCAGAACTTTTTCCACTTTTAATGTGACCTATAATGTGAACAATTCAATTGAAAAAAAAACTGAAATCTTTGAGGGGGAAAAATGAAAAATAAAAACCTTACAATAACCTGGTTGCATAAGTATGTACACCCTCTTATAACTGGGGATATGGCTGTGTTCACAATTAACCAATCACATTCAAACTCATGTTAAATAGAATTCCTTACACACCTGCCATCATTTAAAGTGACTCTGATTTATCACAAATAAAGTTCAGCTGTTCTAGCAGGATTTTCCTGACATTTTCTTAGTTGCATCTCAGAGCAAAAGCCATGGTCCGCAGAGAGCTTCCAAAGCATTAGAGGGATCTCATTGTTGAAAGATATCAGTCAGGAGAAGGGTACAAAAGAATTTCCAAAGCATTAGATATACCATGGAACACAGTGAAGACAGTCATCATCAAGTGGAGAAAATATGGCATATCAGAGATATTACCAAGAACTGGACGTCCCAAAACTGATGAAAAGACGAGAAGAAAACTGGTCAGGGCAGCTTCCACGAGGCCTACAGCAACATTAAAGGAACTGCAGGAATTTCTGGCAAGTACTGGCTGTGTGCTACATGCGACAACAATCTCCCGTATTCGTCATATGAATGGGCTGTGGGTTAGGGTGGCAAGACAGCCTTTTCTTACAAAGAAAAACATCCAAGCCCGGCTGAAGTTTGCAAAAACAAACATCAAGTCCCCCAAAAGCATGTGGGAAAATGGGTTATGGTCTGATGAAACCAAGGTTGAACTTTTTGGCCATAATTCCAAAAGGTAAGTTTGGCGCAAAAACAACACTGCACATCATCCAAAGAACAACATACTCACAGTGAAGCATGGTGGTGGCAGCATCATGCTTTGGGGCTGTTTTTCTTCAGCTGGAACCAAGGCCTTAGTCACGGTGTAGGGAATTATGAACAGTTCCAAATACCAGGCAATTTTGGCACAGAACCTTCAGGCGTCCATTAGAAAGCTGAAGATGAATAGGAAGTTCACCTTTCAGCACGACAACAACCCAAAGCACACATCCAAATCCACAAAAGCATGGCTTCACCAGAAGAAGATTTACATTTTGGAATGGCCCAGCCAGAGCTCAGACCTGAATCCAATTGAACATCTGTGGGGTGATTTGAAGAGGGCTGTGCACAGGAAATGTCCTCACAATCTGATGGATTTGGAGCGCTTTTGCAAAGAAGAGTGGGCAAATATTGCCACGTCAAGATGTTCCATGCTAATAGACTCCTACCCAAAAAGACTGAGTGCTGTAATAAAATCAAAAGGTGCTTCAACAAAGTATTAGTTTAAGGGTGTGCACACTTATGCAACCAGGTTATTGTGAGTTTTTTATTTTTTATTTTCCCCCCTCAAATATTTCAGTTTGTTTTTCAATTGAATTGTTCACGTTATAGGTCACATTAAAGGTGCAAAAATTTCTGACATGATTTATCTTTGTCTCATTCTTTTACATCACAAGAACCTGGCATTTTAACAGGGGTGTGTAGAATTTTTATATCCACTGTATATTGTTCAGCATTAATGGTGCCTTCACAGATGTGCAAGTCACTCATGCCATGTGCACTAATGCACTCCACATGATCACGGATGCTGGCTTTTTTATCTGTGTGCTGAAAAGAAGCTGGATGGTCCGTCTCCTCTTTAGTCCAGGGGCCGTGGCATCCATTATTTCCAAAAAAATATTTCACATTTTTATTAGCCTCACCAAAGGACAGTTTTCCACTTTGCCTCAGTCCATCTTAATTAAATGAGCTCGGGCACAGCTAAGGCCTGCAGCGTTTCTGGAACTTATTTATATATGTTCGTTTTTTTGTATGGAAGAGTTTGATTTAAGGGAACACTTGAGACACACATTGGGTCGCGATGAAGGAAATATATAAAAGATCAAAATCTTTACTCTATATTGTGTAATTCATTGAGAACAAAATGACATAACAATGGTCAATGGAAACCAAAATCACCAACCGATTAATGGCCGAATTCAAACTCACACTGAAAATCAAAGTGAACAATTAAAACCACAGACTTCCAACTTGAATTCACCACGGCAACTCACAATGTGACTCAGTAGTGTGTATGGCCCCAACATGGCTGTATGTAGTCCCAGCAACATCGGGAAAAATCTAACAGAAAAACACCTCTGTTAGAGATATCTAACAGAAAAACACTCCATCTCTGCTAGTTAATATTGTTTTCTTTATTACCGGGATAAAAACCCAGTGGCCTGTGAGGTCCCAGGTGATTCTGTCATGATGGGGCCAACGGTACAGTCAATCTGGAACAACAACACAACACTGATGTATAATTATTCATAATCCTTTAAAAGGAATATAAGTTCAGTGATGTGACATTAGTCTAGTGAGGGGCAGACCTCCGACACTGAACATACTGTAGGCCTCCACGGGCGTCCTGTTTCAGACTTAAAACTTTTTGTTAACCTAAATTCTTTTTTAGACATGAATTTTGTTATATAGTTGATTCTTGTTTTTGTATTATTGATATTTATTTATTTTTACAGAAAAAAAGGATATCATTGTGAAAGGTGGAAAAAGGGATTGAACTCAGGTTTCTTTTGGGGAGTCCTAATTGATGTTAGCCAGTTCTGCAATTATACCATCCTATTGGAACAGATCAACGACATTGAAGATACACAGACTTAGGCCTACACAGACTTACATACTGTTTTTGACATACACCTGTTTTAGACAAGAACCATGTTATTTTTACATGTTTATTTCCAACAGTTGGTAAAAAAACGCTTGATTACCAGTGCTACCACAAATATCACTTCACTACTAGCATAGCATTGGAGTCACACATTGTGTTTGGGGTGTTTATACATGTAGTGGTTATAAGTGTTGAACTAAAACTGGTAGAAGAGAGTGAGTAAATTGTAATTCTTACTTAAAATATGAATATTGTTGGACTATATGAAGGATCTATTATGTATGTTTCATTTTATATAATGTCTGCTCTATGTTGTGTTTGTGTTTTTCTGCAACAGTAAATCATGCTTTCTCATGAAAATACTGTAGCTACGACAGTGATGAATTTGAAGACAAATTCTGTGATGAGTAATGATCATCTATAGTACTTCTATAAATGAAGCGGAGATGTCAGTCATAGAGGCTGTCAGTCACAGAGGCTGATTAGTGTACCTGATAAACACTGCTCTCTGGTAAACTAAATATTGCGTAAAAGGTATATACAGTATGGTGCAAAAGTCTTAGGCACCTGAAAATCGAACTAAAGTCTTTTATTTATGTTTTTTTGGTAATATACAGGATGAACTCAACACAATTTCACTCATTTATACTAGCTGGATATAGTGATATTGGACGGTTAAAGTATTTTTATTTATTCATAATAACTGGATTATACATCTCTATATTGTTTGCCAATACATTGCTTATTGTGGTTATATGTATGGAGAGAAGCCTTCACAAACCCATGTATCTGTTTCTGTGTAGTTTGTTTGTAAATGACTTGTATGGAAGCACTGCTTTGTTTCCTGCTGTCATGACTAATTTGGTTTCAGATGACCATTCAGTTTCCAATGTGTACTGTTATCTACAGATCTTTTGTATATATACGTATGGATCTATTGAATTAAGCAATTTAGCAGTAATGTCCTATGACAGGTACCTTGCTATATGCTATCCACTACAGTATAATGTCCTTATGGCACCCAAGAAGGTGTGTATATTAGTTTGTGTAACATGGTTATTTACGTTGGTTTATGACATCATACATCTGTCTCTAACTCTTCGTTTGCAACTGTGTGGAAATGTTATCGAAAAAGTGTACTGTGACAACTACCTTGTAGTAAAACTTGCCTGTTCAATTTCAGACATGACAGTTAATAACATCTTTGGACTTTGCGGTTTTGTTGTGTTGATTGCTGTCCCTTTATTTACAATTTGTCTCTCCTATATTAAGATTCTGACTATTTGTTTGAAGTCTTCTATTGAGAACCGACAGAAAGCTTTCAGCACCTGTACTCCTCATCTGGCATCGCTGCTTAACTTCTCTTTTGGCTGTTTCTTAATTTTGATCCAGAGTAGAATTGATAGACCAACGCAAAAGGTTCCAGCTGTACTTCACACTGTTCTATCAGTGTATTTCCTGATGTGCCAGCCACTTTTCAATCCTATTGTGTATGGAGTTAGGATGGCTAAAATTAGACAGGCTTGTAAAAACATACTATACTTTAACTGAATGTCATTGGTTCCACTAATAACCTAATTGTCTGGTCCTGGCTTGGGGCCTCTGGCCCTCTCTAAGTGTCTGGGGGTCACAGCCAGGGCCTTCTTGCAGAGGTGCCTCTAGGCTTCTCTGCGCTGATGTTTTTGATTGTCCCCAATTAGGGGCAGCTGCCCCTTGTTGCCTCTAATTGGGGACTCTATTTAACTTACCCTGGTTTGCCTTCTGTTTTGTGGTTCATTGTATGCCTTTTTGCTTCAGTTCACGTTTGCGACTCTTCTTCAATATTTTGTACTCAGTTGATAGTGAGTTGTAGAAATAATAAAGGAAGTTTCTATGTTTGCTCTGCTCCACGCGTCCTGCCTTCCCTGAAACGTGACACTCATGCCATAGCACTTTCACTATAATCTTAACTTGTCTTATTTTATTGATTTATGGATTACTTTGGTGAGCTTCATAATCCATTTTAGATACTTTCGGGATTATTTAGATATGCTACCGTCAACATTAATGGGAATTATGTACGAAGATTAGTAGGCATGATCGGATAACAGAAAAGGGATTGGCAATAAAACTTTCTAATTCTGATATACAAACTTTGAGAGAAGAAGGCTTTAAAACCCCTTAGGGGAATTGTGGTTGTCAGCAGATAAACAAGCACAGACCTATTATACACTTACAATAAATATGTTTGAAAAAGTACAATTCAGCCTAACTACATTTTTTTTATACCACTGTAGGAGAAATGTACTTATAAACTAACGTTCAAATGTTTGGGGTCACTTACAAATGTCATTTTTTTCGAAAGAGAAGCACATTTTTGGTCCATTAAAATAACATCAAACTGAACATAAATACAGTGTTTATTATTAATATTGTAAATGACTGGAAATGGCTGATTTTCAATGGAATATCTACAACGCTGCTTCCAAAAATCCTGGGACACTGCGTAAAATGCAAATAAAAAAACTGCAGGTCTCATTGCAATACTTAAACTATTTTTTGAAAATCTAAGAAAAAAAAGTAAAGCACAAGCAAAAATCGAATAAAAAAAAGTAGCAATTGGCAAGCAGTGTTTCGAACCCGCCTCCTTCAGGTCCACAGGTAGCCACACTACCCACAGCTCCAAATAGGGACACCCTGTCCATTACCAAGGTCACTACGATATGTTGGGGGGGAAAAGTGTTGTTTTTTTTCTAATCATAACCCAAACCTTAACCCTAACCTTAACCCCAGTGCTGTGATACCTAACCTTAAACCAAACCTTAACCTAACCTTTTTCAGTTTATAGCATTACCCCAAACCTTACCAACCTTAACCCCAGCGCGACAAGGACAGTGAGTTGCTAGTTTTATTGGTCCCGACTTTTTACTGGCCCGGTGCCACCGGGCCATCGTTATTGTCGAGCCCTGGACTTGAAGAAATCAGAGTTAAACACAGAATACTTTTTGTATCTTCTCTATCGTAACAGACCTCTGCTGGTCACCTTATGTAATAACTTACGTAAAACAATTGCCTGCATTCTCACACCAGCGATGGTAGCGTCGCAGGCTCATACGTAACAGGTGGTGCGAGATCAGAATCAAAAAGAGTTTTACTGCAAAGTATGTTTCACAAAAAACTAGGAATTTGTTCTTGTCTGTTACTGCAGCAATTTTGTACAAAAGAAAAAAAAACAATAAGAATAGTGGACTGAGCATAAAAACAGTAGACAGAGCATTGATACATTACTAAAAAATATAATAAAAAATAAGCAAGGCGCAAGAATTGTCCAGTTGAGGGTTGTGTGAGTATGTGACGAGCGGTTATAGATTAAGTGGGGAGCAGGCTGTAGTCAATTTGGTTCCGGGGGCATGTTCATGAGGCCTACTGGTGTAGGAAAGAAACCGGTCTTGTGGCGAGAGGTTTTGATCCTGACAGAACACCTCCATCTGCCAGAGGGGAGAGTTCTGAATAGTTCATTTCCAGGGTGAGAGGGATCAGCCCCAATCTTTACCACTCACCTCCACATCCTGGAGGTGTGTAGTTCTTGTAGAGACGGCAGATTACAGCCAATCACCTTCTCTGCAGAACAGATGATGCGCTGCAGCCTGCCCTTGTCCTTGGCAGTGGCTGCAGCGTACCAGACAGTGATGGAGGAGGTCAGGATGGACTCTACGATGGGGACTACATCCTCTGCTGAGCTTTGTTTGTAAGCGAGGTGATATTCAGCACCCACTTGAGGTCCTGGGTGATGATGGTGCCCACAAAGTGAAAGGACTCCACAGAGTTGACTGGGGAGCCACCAAGGGCAATGAGGGAAGGGCAGCTGCGTTTCTCCTCATGTCCCCTATCATCTCCACTGTCTTTAGGGTGTTGAGCTCCAAGTTGTTCTGACTGCACAAGGACACAAGATTTTCAATCTCCCACCTGTAGGCGAACTCGTCTTCAACAGAAATAGGTCCGATGATGATGGTGTCATCCGCAAACTTCAGGAGCTTGACTGAGTGGTGACTGGAGGTGGAGCTGTTGGTGTACAGGGAGAAGAGTAGGGGGGACAGGACACAGTCTTGAGGGGAGCCGGTGCTGATGGTCAAGGGGTCAGACAGGTCCTTCCCCAGCCTCATGTGCTGCTTCCTGTTGGACAGGAAGGCTGTGATCCACCTGCAAGTGGACTTGAGCACTCCCAGTTGGGTTAGCTTGTCTGGAGCAAAGTGGGAATTATGGTGTTGAATGCGGAACTGAAATCCAAAAACAGAAATCTGGCGTAGGCTCCAGGGGAGTCCAGATGCTGGAGGATGAAGTGAAGAGCCATATTGACCGTGTCATCCACAGACCTGTTGGCTCTGTAGGCAAACTGCACTGGGTCTAGTAGAGGGTCGGTGATGGTCTTGAGGTGGGACAGTACAAGGCACTCAAATGACTTCATAACCACAGAGGTCAGGATGACAGGTCTCTAGTCGTTAAGTCCTGTGATCCTTGGCATCTTGGGGACTGGGATGATGATGGAGGACAGTCTGGGATGCAGCATGTCTCCAGTGAGGGGTTGAAGATGTCCGAAATCACTGCAGAAAGCTGATCTGTACAGTGCTTTAGGGTGGATGGGGAGACACTGTCAGGCCGTGCTGCTTTTTGAAGGTTCTGTCTCTTGAATAGTCTGTTAACGTCCCC
Source organism: Esox masquinongy (assembly GCA_016801175.1). NCBI lineage: Eukaryota > Metazoa > Chordata > Actinopteri > Esociformes > Esocidae > Esox > Esox masquinongy. Next base: position 11,917 of record JACXGI010013783.1, on the reverse strand, counting down.
CTCCAGGATTGAAAATTCCATTGTAGTGTTCCATTGTAGTTGGGGATGATTGAGATGGGTGATTGTGAATGAGCCCTGATGGTGGGGGGTTGGTGTTGATGGCTGGATGCACAGGAAGAAGGTATGTTGTCAGGACTGCCCTTTTGTCTTTCAAATCTGCAGTAGAACTCAATCAGGTCGTTGGCAAGTTGCAGGTCATCAATGGAGTGGGGGAATTTAGGCTTGTATTTGGTAATCTGTTGGAGATCTCTTCAAACAGAAGCTGAGTTGTTGGTGAAGAACCGTTGTTTTACTTTCTCTCCATACAGGCACTTGGCTTCCTTCACTGCCTTACCAAAGCTGCATTTAGCCTCTCTGTACCTGTCTCTCTCCCCGCTCCTGAACGCAGCTGTCTGAGTTTGGCTGTGAACCAGGGTTTGTCATTGTTGTAGCTCACCTTGGTCCATGTTGGTATGCAGTTGTCCTCACAGAAGCAGATGTATGATGTCACAGCATCAGTGTACTCATCCAGACCATTAGTGGCAGACCTGAAAACGTCCCAATCAGTGAACTCCAGACACGCACGCAGATCCTCTGTTGGTTCACTGCTCCATACCTTTGACCTTCTCACAACAGAAGGTGTGTATCTGTATGAAGAAAGCTCTTCACTTCATCCTCCTTTGCCTGTTTGTGGGTGTTAGATGGACCATGATGTGGTCTGAGAGTCCTAGAGCAGCATGGGGCACAGCAATCAAATCCAGATTAACATTAGCAAACATTTTGTGTTCAAATGATATTGTTACTTGTTGTTCATATATATTTTTTCATTTATTATATCTTGTGACACCCTTGTCTTTGTAATCTAAAACATTTGAATGAATGCACACTTTAAAAAGCTATCTGGAAACGCAAGATGAATATGGGATATGAAACCACATTCTAATTCCCCTTCGCAATTGTATAATACAAAACAGGTGTGCTAGATGTGACATGGTCAAAAACAGTGCTACTTGGCATGGTCAAAACAGTGCTACTTGTGTTACAAAAAGAGGTGCGTTCAGAGGAAAGAGGAAACCGGCACGCCCGGCCGTCGGTCACTAGGAGGGAGAGTTAGAAAGCTGAGGGTGTAGCGATGTCACAGGCTGAGCCGACGTGTATTCTGGTACTGTGAGCAGTGACATAAGAGGTCTAGATTTACAAGTCTAAGGACACTTCCTGTGTTAACTAGCAAGCTAGAGTAGGTTTTAAACATACTGTCCACAAATGCTAATGCCGCAAGTAATAATTGGCAAGTCTCAAGTAAGTCCTAAGTTCACAGCTCAGATCGAGTCAAGTCACAAACCCTTTATTTTTGGTTTCAAGTTTTAAAGTCTGTTGTGTTTGTGAATAACTATACAACACAATAATCTAGAAAGACACTAGAGTATAGTTTCATTGCCGCTTTACAAAAATAGTAATGATGACATAAAAGGTGGCCAACCAACATTCAACACATAGTTCGTTCCCTTGGTCTATGCATGTGTAACTGGTCGGTTAAGTACACTGTCACGTGAGACATCACGTGAGGTACACGGAAATAAATGCCCGTCCAGTAAGCTCCGACTTCCCCTTTTCCTGCTGTTGTTGCTGCCTGGTGTGCCTCATGAGCTGTTATTTGTTCCGTGGTTCGAGATTAATGCTCCGCGTGGTTTGTGGGAGGAGACAGCCAAGGTACTTTTGCTTTGGTTGATTGTCACTTTTACTGTATGTTTCGCCATGCCGGGACAGACATTGACCTTTGGGTTTCTTTCTGTCCGTGTAGTGCACAGCGCCGCTGCTGTTTTGCCTGGTCTGAGTTTTACACTTAGTCACTTAGCTTACCTGTTTTATTAATTTTAACTTATCGGTACTGGAACCTTTGCCTGTTTGTTTATTGTTACAATTTGGTTTTATGTTTGTATTGAGGAGATTTCATTTCTTTTGGATATGGTGCATTAGGTCTAGGGACTTTTAATTTGGCTTGAGTTTTTAGAAACCTAGTGGTTGCTTGAATTATTTGTAGAGGTGGTGACATATAACTGGCTCATTTTACGGGTAACATTGTATGGTTTCAGTGTGTTATTTGGGTTTGTTGTGGTATTCGTATGTTGTGTTCATTTGTAGTCCTTGTTTTTTTTGTTATACGATCCACCCATGATGACCACTGCAACCACTTAAATAGTTTCCACTTCAATAGTCTTTACTTTAACAAAATTCTCCTCTCCGACTGTGTTTTGTATTTTTCTTTTATTACATTGGTTCTGTTTTTAACCTATTATTATAGTTACGTTTAAATGAACATTGTCTTTGGGTTTATAATAAATCATTTTGAGTTGATCGAACCAACCTTGTCTCTGATCATTTATGTGGGCTTGCCTGTGTAGTGGGAGTCCCTGGATTGGTACCAATTGATATGCAATTAAATGTTAAACTCTGGGTGAAAGTCCCAAGGTGGCGTTGTCGACTGTGTTAAATTGCTACATTTTGGCTAAGCCCTCTATGTGACCCAGTTTCACATGCACTATGCAATACACACACTACATTTCCTTCCCACTAGATAATAGCTCCCCAAAAATATAGTACTGTGTCATCTATAACCCTTACGTACTTGAATAACTGTACTAAGATCCTGTTTTTAAAAGATAACTTTGTACAGTCCACATGGCTGTCCTGTTTCTCGCTTTTTAGTTACAGGTTCAGACGGTGTGGTGCGTTGTGTCCTTGCAGGATAACATTTCTCTGCACCAGTTGAGGCAGGAACTGGCAATGCTTGACCTTGTGGTGACACAGCATCAACTTTGGGATCCTCAACTTCACCAACAACAGTAGAATTTCAATCCGGAGGTCTTACAGGTGCAGGCCCAAAGGTCAGATTTGGGAGGGTATCGCTCAGAAGAACATCAGATCTCTTCACCTGGTCAATACGGCACCTCCAAATTATGTCTGGGCAACCTCCACTGTATAGGAAAGTGTCCCAGTTCTTTTCTTGACCTTTACAGGTATCCACTTGTGGTTTCCTCTGTAGTCCCTGGCGAGTACAGTTTCTCCTACTTCCAACTGACGCGTTACCCCCTCTCCCAGACATTGCTTATCCTGACGATTTCGCACGGTCCTCCTCAGGTTTGGTTTGAGAAGATCCAGCCTGGAACGTAGAGGACGGCCAAGGAACAGCATTGTAGGTGTCTGGTTAGTGGTAGCATGGTTGGCGTTATGAAAAGCAAACAGGAAGTTGGTCAGCTTTTGGTCGAGCATGAGATGTTCCATCCATCATGGCACGTAGAGCATTCTTCAAGCTCTGCAAAAACCTCTCCGCTAGGCCATTAGTGGAGGAATGAAATGGAGCTGAAGTCACATGTTTAATTCCGTTGTTTCCCGGAAACTTCTGGACCTCTTCTGATGTGGACTGAGGACCATTGTCACTCACTAATTGCTCAGGGACTCCTGTTCTTGCAAAAAGCCCCCTCAACACATCGATGGTGTGTGTAGAAATGATAGAGGTCATGTTGAATACCTCTGGTCACTTTGAACATGCGTCAACAGCCACCAGGAATGTTGTGCCCATAAAGGGTCCTGGAAAGTCTATATTGATATGTTTCCATGGTGATACAAGGCATTCCCAGTTGGGTGAAGGGGTGCTGTTTACAGCATCTTCTGCACATGTTGGCATCCAGAGCAGCACATGGCGAGCTGCTTGATCTGCTGATCTATTCCCGGCCACCAAACAAAACTCCTTGCAAGTGATTCTCAATCTTCACGACTTCTAAATATCCCACAGAAAGCTCTTCCAAAACCCTGGTTCTCAAAATGGCTGATATGACAACCCCGAGATCCCACATGATTCAGCAGTGTCCAGTGCCAGTTCATCACAACGCTGATATAACTGAGCTAATTTGGACATCTGTTGTGCAGTCCAGGCAACTTGTGTTGCAGAGTACACCTGAGACAGGGTCTTGCATTTGTGTCCTCCGAGGAACAGAGCCCATCTCAGCATCCTTGCAGCTGCTTTAACAGGAATCCCCTTCTGTGGATTAAAGATAAAAATCAATGGCTGATGATCAGTGATGAGGGTAAACTCTGTCATGTATAGGTAGTGATTGAGCCTTTTTAACTCCCCAGACCAGACTCAATGCCTCCCAATCGATCTGAGCACAGTTCTTTTCGGCAACAGAGAGAGAGAGCGGGATGCAAAAGCTATTGGGTGCTCACCAACATCTCTCATGACATGCAACATGACTGTGCCAATGCCATAAGGTGAAGCATTGCATGCTATCCTCACAGGATTGGGTGGATCAAAAAGAGTCAGCACATGGAACATACTTCTCTTCATCATTATGTATCATTTGCTTGGAAATACTGCTCAATTCAATCACAGTACATGTTCCATCAGTTGTGCTATCAAATGCATCAATTTTGCCAACGTAGCCAGCCATTTCTCCTTTAACTTGTCTACTCACGGCGACCGCAATGTTTGTTGCTAGTGCGTTTTACTTGCTCAGGCCCACACTCCCTTCGCTCCTACAAAGGAGTTCACTCAGCTCATTAGTAGGGAAGGTTTGGGTCCCTGTAAAAAAAAAAAAAACCTGCACTAGAGTATAGTTACATTGCCGCTTGACTTGTGGAATCCCTGGAGAGATACAAAATAGTAATGATGACATAAAAGGTGGTCAACCAACATCCAACAAGAAAAACTATTATACGATGGTGATGATCAAATCTTTTTTTTAATTCTTGAATTAGCTTTAAAGGAACCTAATGATATTAAGTATGTTGTCTTTACGTATTTATACGTTGTTAATTGTCTTAGTTTTTATATTCAAAATATGTTTTAACTGAAAGGTGAAGGCTATGTAAAGATGTTGAGAACAAAACAAAAATGCTCTCTACTTTCACAAGAAAATGCCAGGGCTGGGAGACCCATTGCATGCAAGTAATAATGATAATATTACCAAAAATAATGAGCCCAAGAAATGAGAAATCACCTTGGTGTAATGAGAATTGCTGAACTAATCACCAAGAAATTCCTTGAATAGAATTTAGTTTCCCATCTCTCTGTTAAGCTAATGTTATTTCAACAGTATTTAATTCTGATATTACCTGACATTAGCTAGCTAGATATGCACAGCACCGCGGTAATGTCATTCTTACCTGTCTTTGTGGGATTTCAGGATTCTCACAAAGTTAGAGGTTGTGGCTATAGCATCAGTAATTTTTTTCTGAGGTGAAAACGAAAGTAACAAAACAACACTGAACGAAGAACAATGTTTCTTGGATTTAATAATGTGAAACAGCATCACACGGTCAAACAGACAAGGACACAATAACCATCGTACCCTGCTGCCCAAAATAACGCTAATGAAGCCTCGTTTGCCCATAAGTAGTCTTACATTGGCTAACCAGCCATGTTAGACTATGTTAGACTATTGTATTTAGTCTAACATTGGCTAACCAGCCCTCTTCACTGGCCACACTTCAGGTCACATATCGGAGAGGATTGGAGGATGTAATATATTTCACAAGAGTTCTTCTCAAGCAGCACGTAGCACACTGCAGTTTTATTATGTGTTACAATAAAAAAGGTGCACCACCCACGTGCCTCAGCATCCGAAGCCCCCAGAGCACGAGCCAAAACCACCACCAGACTACAAAACTTGGTGTGCAACAAAAAAACATGTTGCTTGTTCAGACACACTTGTACAATGAAATTATTTATCTTCCCTATTTATCTTAAAACCTAGTCCAGGTCAGAAGCATGACCAGATGGACAAGGACAGGGACAACACGGGGGGGGGGGGTCAGCAGAGTGGCAGTTGAAATCGTCAAAGAATCGTCTTGATCATAACACAACCAGGAGGACTTTGGAAGGAACAGCAATGAGGCTTTCAAGCCTGGTACTCCACAGGTGTGGGCCAAGACCTCATGTCCTCCTAAGTTTAAAACAGAGCAGGAGACAGGGAAAATTTAGAAAATGCATTCCTTAGATCTACAAGGATTTATAGTGGAGAAGGAGAACTGACCCTACTCCCCCAGCACAATAATATAGCAGCGTAAGACCTTGGGGCTGAGACAGGGGGGTCCAGTGCCACTGTGGCCCTATCCAGGAGAGGCCCTGGACAGGGCCCAACAGGCTGGAAATTAGTTTGTTAGCTCTCAAGTGGATGCACTGAGCAGGCTGGATACTGAGCCAAGGGGAGCAGAAAAGAAATGTCAAAAGACAAACAAGGTAATGGAACAATATAAAGACGGAAAAGGATATAAAAAGATATCCAAAGCCTTGCAAATGCCAGTCAGTATTGTTTATTCACTTATTAAGAAGTGGAAAATTCGGGGATCTCTTGATACCAAGCCAAGGTCAGGTAGACCAAGAAAGATTTCAGCCAAAACTGCCAGAAGAATTGTTCGGGATACAAAGAAAAACCCACAGGTAACCTCAGGAGAAATACAGGCTGCTCTGGAAAAAGACAGTGTGGTTGTTTCAGAGAGTACAATATGACAATACTTGAACAAAAATGAGCTGCATGATCGAGTTGCCAGAAAGAAGACTTTATTGCGCCAATGCTACAAAAAAGCCCGGTTTGCAATATACCCGACAACACCTTGAGAAGCCTCACAGCTTCTGGCACACTGTAATTTGGAGTGACGAGACCAAAATAGAGCTTTATGGTCACAACCACAAGCGCTATGTTTGGAGAGGGGTCAACAAGGCCTATAGTGAATAGAATACCATCACCAATGTGAAGCATGGTGGTGGCTCACTGATGTTTTGGGGGGTATGCGCACTAAAGGCATGGGGAATCTTGTGAAAATTAATGGCAAGATGAATGCACCATGTTATCAGAAAGAACTGGCAGACAATTTGTATTATTCTGCACGAAAGCTGCGCTTGCGGACGCTCTCAGGCTGTCATGTTTTCTCTGGCAGCTGCTTCGTGAAAATCATATTTGCTATTTATTTACTAACTCACAGTTACTAGCTAAGAAATGTTACCCATTTGTTCACAAAACACATTTGTGTAACATGGAACAATAGTATTTCCTCCTCAGAGCATGATTTATTTTACTGAGACCTGAGACATATCAGCGGCAGCATAACACATTGCATCCCACTGCAAACAAGCAGTGGAAGCTAAACAGGTAGCAGGGTAAAGCCCTGGAAACAATATGAAATAAATGGTAAGCTACAAAATAAATGGCATTGAAATTGTTTGAAATTCAAAAAAAGTCTATAAAATTTCAGAGCTCTGAATATTTACACAATTCATGGAATTTTTTGTTGATGTCAATGACTTACAATTTAAGATAAATCATAAATACAGGCAATGTCAAAGACTACCTAAACATAATTCTGTGAAGTAGCCCCAGGTGACATAGGCAACATGCTAGGGAGGGACAGCTGTACAGTTGATCTGGAAAAAACAACACTGCTGTGTGCTTCTTTATCTTCCTTTAAAAGGTATAAAAGGTCAGTGATGTGAAATTAGTTTAGTGGGGAACAGACCACTGACACAGAATTCACTGTAGGCTAACACAGAATTACTACCTGTTTTATGCTTACTACCTGTTATACACTTACCTTCTGTTTTTGACTTAAATCGTGTTTATTCTCTTCACTCTACTCTTCATTTTGAATCTGAGGTCACTCGTGAGAAAGGTGGACACATTAATTGAACTCTGGTCTCTGGTGTGGAGTTACACTGCTTAGTAACTGACTTATTTTTTTACAGCATTTAAAAAAGAGGCTTGCATACTTTGATTGAAGTGTTGGCAGATGTACTTTTAGAGACTAGTGAGTCTGGAAGTCAGTTGTATTTGTTATTTTACATAATATTATTGGACTACATCAGGTGTTGACTGTTTGCTCTTATGTGATGTCTGCTGGAGGTTCTGCTCATTGTTCATTAAATCCAGGTGACAATATTTTAACCTATCATTTAACCAGTTAACCCTGTCAGTCATGTTGGTCATTTACCTTATAGACACTTGTCCAGTGAAGTAAATATCTACAAATAGATGTAGTTACTATAGGAAAAATGATTAACTCGACCCAATTCTTGTCATTTATACTAGCTGGACATAATGACACTGGACCACTAAAATTATTGTATTTCATTCTAATAACTGTGTTATATATCTCTATATTGTTTGCCAACACATTGCTTATTGTGGTCATATGTATGGAGAGAAGCCTTCACAAACCCATGTATCTGTTTCTGTGCATTTTGTTTGTAAATGACTTGTATGGAAGCACAGCTTTGTTTCCTGCTCTAATGAGTAATTTGGTTTCAGATGACCATTCAATTTCCACTGTGTACTGTTATCTACAGATCTTTTGTATATATTCTTATGGAGCTATTGAATTCGGTAATTTAGCTGTCATGTCCTATGACAGGTACCTTGCTATATGTTATCCACTACAGTATAATGTCCTGATGACACCAAAGAAGGTGTGCATTTTTTCATGTGTAATATGGTTGTTGATTTGTATACACCACATCATACTTTTGTCTTTAACTATTCATTTAAAATTGTGTGGGAATGTAATAGAAAAGGTCTACTGTGACAACTACCTTGTAGTGAAACTTTCCTGTTCAACTTCTAACATTACTGTTAATAATGTCTATGGACTTTGTAGTCTTGTTTTGTTTTTGGCTGTCCCCTTATTTACAATTATTTTCTCCTATATTAAGATTCTGACTATTTGTTTGAAATCTTCCTTTGAGACCCGACAGAAAGCTCTCAGCACGTGTACTCCTCATCTAGCATCACTACTGAACTTCTCCTTTGGCTGCCTAATAAGTCTGCTGCAGAGTAGATTTGATAAGCCTATGCAAATGTTTCCACCTATACTTCAAACTATTATTTCGGTGTATTTCCTGATGTGTCAGCCCCTTTTTAATCCTATTGTGTATGGAGTTAGGATGTCTAAAATCAGACAGGCTTGTAGAAACGTACTTCCTGTACATCTGTATACAAAAACATAAGACAAACATGAATTTGACCTTTTTTGAAATGTTTTGCCATTTTGACTGAGAATATTTTGTTTGTTTTAGTTTTTCTAATGTGGTTGTTTACTTTGTTAAATAATAATAAATAATATTATAAATATATTATTATATATGTATATTTATTATATAAATAATATTTTTTTCCTCAGTCCATCTTAAATGCACTTGGACCCAGAGAAGGCGGCAGCATTTCTGGATCTTGTCTATATATGATTTCTTCTTTGCATGGTAGAGTTTTAACTTGCATTTGTGGATGCAACAGTTTTCCGAAGTGTTCTTGAGCCCATGCAATGATTTCCACTACATAATCGTGTAGTGTTCACAATGCACATGTTGGATAATACAATGGTGGTAGTTGCATGGGTCTTGCAAATATATGTACTGTGTTTGAGGCACATAATGCTTGTTTTGACATTTCTTGGTGCACACAGATTGCACCTCTTTTGTCTCTTCTGTCTCTGGTGGCCATCGATCTTTCTTCTAGCCCTTGTATAAAGTGGATATAAAAAGTCTACACACCCCTGTTAAAATGCCAGGTTCTTATGATGTAAAAGAATGAGACAAAGATAAATCATGTCAGAACTTTTTCCACCTTTAATGTGACCTATAACGTGAACAAACTGAAATCTTTGAGGGGGAAAAATACTGTTGCTATGCTAATAGGAGTCTATTAGCTTGGCACATCTAGACGTGGCAATATTTGCCCACTCTTCTTTGCAAAAGCGCATCAAATCTGTCAGATTGCGAGGACATCTCCTGTGCACAGCCCTCATCAGATCACCCCACAGATGTTCAGTTGGATTCAGGTCTGGGCTCTGGTTGGGCCATTCCAAAATGTTAATCTTCTTCTGGTGAAGCCATGCTTTTGTGGATTTGGATGTGTGCTTTGAGTCGTTGTCGTGCTGAAAGGTGAACTTCCACTTCATCCTCAGCTTTCTAACGGATACCTGAAGGTTTTTTGCCAAAATTGCCTAGTATTTGGAACTGTTCATAATTCCCTCCACCCTGAATAAGGCCCCTGTTCCAGCTGAAGAAAAATTATGATGATGCTGCCACCACCATGCTTCACTCTGGGTATGGTGTTCTTTGGGTGATGTGCAGTTTTGTTTTTTAGCCAAACATACCTTTTGGAATTATGGCCAAAAAGTTCAACCTTGGTTTCATCAGACCATAACACATTTTCCCACGTGCTTTTGGGGGACTTGATGTTTGTTTTTGCAAACTTCAACTGGGCTTGGATGTTTTTCTTTGTAAGAAAAGGCTTCCATCTTGCCACCCTACCCCATGGCCCATTCATATGAAGGGAGATTGTTGTCACATATAGTACACAGCCAGTACTTGCCAGAAATTCCTGCAGTTCCTTTAATATTGCTGTAGGCCTCGTGGAAGCCTCCCTGACCAGTTTTCTTCTCGTCTTTTCATAAATTTTGGAGGGACGTTCAGTTCTTGGTAATGTTTCTGTTGTGCCATATTTTCTCCACTTGATGATGACTGTCTTCACTGTGTTCCATGGTATATCTAATGCTTTGGAAATTCTTTTGTACCTTTCTCCTGACTGATATCTTTCAACAATGAGATTCCTCTGATGCTTTGGAAGCTCTCTGCGGACCATGGCTTTTGCTCTGAGATGCAACTAAGAAAATGTCAGGAAAATCCTACTAGAACAGCTGAACTTTATTTGTGATTAATCAGAGTCACTTTAAATGATGGCAGGTGTGTAATGACTTCTATTTAACATGAGTTTGAATGTGATTGGTTAATTGTGAACACAGCCATGTCCCCAGTTATGAGAGGGTGTGCACACTTATGCAACCAGGTTATTGTAAGGTTTTTATTTTTCATTTTTCCCCCTCGAAGATTTCAGTTTTTTTTTCAATTGAATTGTTCACATTATAGGCCACATTAAAAGTGGAAAAAGTTTTGACATGATTTATCTTTGTCTCATTCTTTTACATCACTAAAACCTGGCATTTTAACAGGGGTGTGTAGACTTTTTATATCCACTGTATCTCTCACCAATCCAGAAGAGGATGTTGGTTGAGGAAGGTGTTGGCGCCTTCATATGAGGGGTGCCACCATGGCTTTCCCCAACTCTTCTAGGAACAGTCTCCTCTTGAAGAATTTCCCCTGCTTCAACCTGGATTCACCTCCATCCACACCACAAACACTTCGTAGGCCAACACATCTAGGATGTTGAAGAACACCACAATGGGCCAATGTGCTACCATCCTCTTACAAGAATATTTGCCAGTAACCTGCAAAAGTGCAACGATCAGTAAATAAAATAATAAGTTCACACAAGTGATACTCCAGGTCTTGCACCGTAATGTGAAAAACTGCATCAACGCTTTATTTTAATTAAGCACATCTAAAACATGTTTGCATATTCAAATGACTGGAATTGATTCCATATTGTTTACAGATTCAATGAGCATTTCACCAAACAACATGTCTTATTTATTGGTAAAACGTACATGAGGCTTGAAAAATAAAAAGTTGTTTACCTTAATAAAGACAAAAGGAAAACAAAACCGAGTGCCGTGCACCACAGATTCAAAAGGCTATACACTGAAACACAGGACGGGAGAATGCAACAATAACAACAATGACCGAAAAGGACAGGGAGAAAATGCCTGAATTAAAAACACAGACTAACAAGGAGAATAAAAACAGGTGAGGGCTAAACACAGGTGAAAGGAATAAACTGATTAACTGAACTGAGAACAGGAAAGACCAAACAAGGAGATGACAAGCCAAGAACACATAGAAAACACGGATCGGAATAGTCCCATCTGGTCGGGACCGTTACAGCGACTAACTAGAAGCAATTTCAAATAATATAGAAATGGGAATATGAACAGTATGAATAGAATATTATAATATATATTTATATATATATATATATATATATATATATAT
>JACXGI010013782.1:5959-20252 GCA_016801175.1 Esox masquinongy | reverse complement strand
TCAGTTGCACAGACTACCTTACACCTCCGATTTGCTCAGTTGCACAGACTACCTTACACCTCCGATTTGCTCAGTTGCACAGACTACCTTACACCTCCGATTTGCTCAGTTGCACAGACTACCTTACACCTCCGATTTGCTCAGTTGCACAGACTACCTTACACCTCCGATTTGCTCAGTTGCACAGTCAGAATTGCCATTTGTTCTTGCATTTGCCTCATCGCACAACTATTCATTTCCCACTTGTACATACACTATATTTAATACTTGTACATTTCCTGCCCTCTTCTATTTGCACTTCTGGTTAGAAACTGCAAACTGCATTTCGTTGTACTGTACTCGTACTGTTCAGTGTCAATAAAGTGAATCTAATCTAATCTGATCCTGCAGATCATTCCAGGTTTGAGAAGCACAGAAGGAGAATGATGTTGTACCTATCTTAGACTTGGCCCGGGGTACCTCGAGAACAATACAATCTTGCGATGGTGTTTGATAAGAGCTGTTTTGCAATATAATTTTGGAGGTAAGATAATTTGGAAGTTTCTGCAGGACGGCATTATAAACAAACAATAAAAAGTGTCTTGCCCTCCTGGAATGCAAGGAATCCCAACCAACAGCAGAATATAGAAGACAGTGGTACGTATAAAAGCTTGCCCCAGTAATAAAACGTAAAGTGGCATGATAAACAGGCTTTTGAAAATAGAAGCTGAGGCATGCGTGTATAGTATATCACCATAATCTAAAACCGACATAAGTGGCCTGAACAATTTCATTTCTATGTCGTGATGATGACAAGCATGCTTTATTTCTATAAAAAAATTTTTACCAACTCAGTAATGTGGGTTTTAAAAGAGAGTTTATTATCTAACAAAATACTAAGATATTTGTATGAAGTAACACATTCTAAAACCGAATTGTCTAGTGTGGTAACTTTAAAAGTATCTGCACCTATGTTTCCAGACCTCGGAAAACATAATATACTTGGTTTTATTTGCATTTAAAACCAATTGAAGATCTACAAGGGAATTTTGTAAAGCTTGGAAGTCAGACTGTAAGTGCAAATATGCTTGTGGAAGAGAACACACACAATACTGTGTCATCTGCATAGAAGAGAAAATTACATTTTCTCACATGATTACAAATATCATTTATATATATGGTAGCCAGTAATGGACTCAAAATCAAACCCTGGGGAACTCCTTTATGAACTGCAATAAATTTAGATTCACACCCATCCAAAACAACTGCTTGAATCCTATCACTAAGATACTTGTTTATGGTTTAAAAAACATTTACTTTCATTCCCAATAAAGTAAATTTTTCGAGCAAGACAAGGTGGTCAACAGTGTCAAATGCCTTGAACAGGTCAATAAATAAAGCAACACAACTTAGTTTTGCATCCAAGGCCATAGCAATATCATCTACAACCAACCAAATTGTGTGTAACATTGTAACATTGTTCAGGTTTTTGTGTCTTATTTTAGTTTTGTTACATCTTAGTTGTTTTTATAAAACATTTGTTATATCTGTTCTCCCTGCGCCTGTGTCCTGACGCCTTTTTCAATGTCACCTTAAAGTACAATCCTGGCTTGCCCTGAAGCCAGACAACTGAGCCCAATCAAAGTTATTTTCTGGTGGAACACAGAGAAAGTTCCTTCACCTTTTTGAAAACTTTTGAAATCGTTTTTCAAGACCCATTATAGTTCATAAGAATTTGAATCATTTTTATGTTTTAGCTCTGTATTCCAGCGCATTGGATTTGAAGTTAAATTGCTTTACTGTGAATGTATTTACATCCATGCATTAATGCACATACTAAATACTACACACTTCTAAACTAATTCAGATACTCTTACACAATAACTTGTTGTATACTGACATTCTTCATCATACAACACAAGTTATTGTGAAGTGCTATAAGAGGCTGGTCAGTTACCATATCACCTCACCATGTCACATATCCACTTCCATGTATCCATCACACTTTCCATCAAATAAACAAATACATAAGCAAATAAATAAATAATCTCCCACAAACCCGCTACCCCGGATCCACTGTCATTTGCATCCCACTCCAACAGAGCTATGGATGCTGTAGTCAGATCTGACAGAAGTGTCACTGCAAGTCAAGCTTCATCATGATGAAGAAAAATAAGAATTGATCAGAGTCATAGCCAAAAAAAGACTGTTTAGTGTATTAAGAAGAAAACACTGGTGATCTCAGAAATGACAAACAACCTGGTAGACCAAGGAAGACCTACACAGTGGATGACCAAAGAATTCTCACCATAATGAAAATGATAATAATTCCATTGCTATCACATTGTTTAGCTAGCTAGCTGTTGGGCTATGCTATGTAATAAAGCTGAATGAGTAATCTCAAAAATTATTACAACTTCGAGATGTAAAAAAAGTTGCAAAAAACCCCCCCCAGCTCTGTGTTCCTTAGAACCTATTTAGTGCCATTTGTAACCCAACTGTTCAGTCCTGACGCTTATTGTTAGATGACATCTTCGGATAACATCCAGATCTCAAATTAAATTGTTTTTACCACATGCTTTTTTTAATGACAGAGAAATGCACCAACAGTCCCATCTTGTTCCCTTTACTCTTTATTGTCTGTATATATAACTTACTGGTCTGTAGCCTCTGTAATACATCTGTTCCCATTACTCTCTGTTGTCTGTATCTGTAACTTACAGGTCTGTAGCTTCTGTAATACATCTGTTCCCTTTACTCTCTATTGTCTGTATATTTAAGTTACTGGTCTGTATCCTCTGTAATACATCTGTTCCCTTTACTCTCTATTGTCTGTATATATAACTTACTGGTCTGTAGCTTCTGTAATACATCTGTTCCCTTTACTCTCTGTTGTCTGTACATGTGTACTGTACTGAATATGTAACTGTACCTCATTTGTTTTTTCCCCTGTACTCTGACTGTACCTCATGTGTATGATTTTACAATAGTCTTTTCTCTCTGATTAAACAAACACTGCATATTCTTCTTTTGTTGTGTACAATCAACTCAGACTCAAGCCTGTACCACCATGCACTCATGTATTCTGATAGGGAATAGCAGGGGTGGGTAGAGTACTGAAAATCTCAGAATCTACTCAAATAAAAGTACTGTTACTCGTCCTAAAATGCCCTCAAGTTAAAGTTGAAGTACCACCTGAAAAAAATACTCAAGTAAGAGTAAAAGAGTACTTGGTCAAAAAAGTACTTGAGTACTAGTCACATATTTTGTTCAAGACATTATAACGCCATAGTAACAACAAGGAAAAATGATTTAAGAAAGTACAAACGCAAACTGCATTTTTAATGTTTGAATTGGCATTTGTTTTCCAGAGCCCATAGCAATGCAGAATAGAAAAACAAAATAAATTGCAAAAGTTAATAATGCTGTATTTCTATTATTAATCTATGTTGCAAATAGGATTCTTGCAAATTAAGGCCATCATACATGCTACTGGTAAAAAAAAATTTTTTTATCTTGTATAGTAATGCTCTGTACATCTTGTCAATCAAATATTTGTAGTTAGTAAGTCAGGTCTTGGGTGGATTTACTGACTGCATTGCAACTAAGCCACCTGGTTAGCAGCAATTACTTTCAACTAAAATCTAGCTAGCTAGACTGGGTATGTTGCTGCTAAATAAAGTGCATTACTAAATAATAAAATTCAAGTCAAGCCCAATGAACCACTAATACAAATATACTAACAAGTTGTAGTGTTATTATATATTGTAGGTTAGCTAGAATATTACATTATCATTAGGATATATTACATGTCGTTATACTGTACTTGTACTTGTTCAATGACTAAAAAGATAACTAAAAAGACAGAAAAAAAAGATAGCTATAATAATTATAATAAGGATTTAGCTGGCTAAGTAGTGCTAAGTAGTAATAGATGGTTGCGTCTTTGGGAATAAAAAGACAACATTTCATGATGACTGTGTTGCCTATTTTAAATTTAAATTGAAACATGTCGTGCAGCTGTGGCCAGGGATTGGAATTTACCTCGTCAGCGTCCTCCACTTGACAACTTTCCGTGTCGGTGTCTGTCATTTAATTAGCTACGTCTGTGCTCGCACTCCGATGCAGATTTAAAGGAGCGGTAGGGAACACCCAAACCCAAATCAAATCACGAAACGAAAAAACTCAATATTTTTTGACAAACGACTGAAGACAAAATTGTTTCGAAACAGTAGATGAAATGTAACGGAGGAAAGAGTACGATTTATTTTTTAAAAATACTTGAGTAAGAGTAAAGAGTACAGCCCCCAGAAAGTAACTAAGAAAAGTCCATGTTCCTCTGAAACTGTACTCTTTTACTCATTTGCGTTACTTGTGACCCGTTACTACCCACCCCTGGGGAATAGCATGGAAACCTGCAATGCAGTCACAGTCATCAACCCTCTTCTCTGTGCAAGTGCACTGGTTTGCCACCTGTTGAGTGGGACAATTCAAACATTTTAGTTACAACAACCGATTTTAGCCCAGAGGAACAGAGGTGATTTTCAGTTTTCCGGTTGTGAAAACTATCAAATGAATTTTATACAGACCTATTTACATTGGCAGTGGTTAGAAAGTGCTTATACCCAGACTAAAATGGCAAGCAACAATTAAAAAAAGGGTTAGGGATAGGATTAGAGAAGAGACAGAGATGGAAGATAATGAGGAGACAGAGAACGAGCACACAGAGAGAGAGGAGCCAGAGAGAGGAGACAGATGAGACAGAGTGAGAGAAGACAGAGGAGACAGAGACAGAGGAGACAGAGAGGAAACAGAGATGGAAAAGACAGAATAGACAGAGATGGAAGAGAGGAGACAGAAAGAGAGGAGACCGAGATGGAAGAGACAGGAGACAGAGATGGAAGAGACAGGAGACAGAGAGAGAGGAGACAGAGAATGAGGACACAGCGAGAGAAGAGCCAGAGACTGAAAAGACAGAGAGGAGACAGAGAGGAAGAGAGTGGAGACAGAAAGAGTGGAAGACAGAGACGGAGGAGACAGAGTGAGAGGAAGACAGAGAGAGAGGAGACAGAAGAGACAGAGAGGAGAAAGAGATGGAAGAGATAGAGAATGAGGAGACAGTGCAGTGGAAGGTCACAGCTTGATGAGCTCCTAAAATATTTTCCACTTTTTGATGGAGAAAAAAAAACAGATGAAATAGAAGAAAAAGGAAAAGATAAACTTCTGATTTCAACCTTTATTTGAAGCAGATCAGCTTTCTGCCACTAAGAGTTGGTAAATCAGTCACTCAGTGAAGAACTACCAGAGGAACTACCAGCTTTAAATGGAAAAGAGACTAAATCTGAGAAACATAGTAAAACATAGGCTGGTAAGAAAAATATACAGTTAAGTTTGCATACCCTGGCAAAAATTGTGAAATTTTGGCATTAATTTTGAACATAAGACTGATCATGCAAAAAAAACGGTCTTTTATTTAAGGATAGTGATCATATGAAGCCATTTATTATCACATAGTTATTTGGCTCCTTTTTAAATCATAATGATAACAGAAATCACCCAAATGGCCCTGACCAAAAGTTTACATACCCTTCAATGTTTGGCCTTGTCACAGACACACAAGGTGACACACACAGGTGAAAATGGCAATTAAAGGTGACCTGCGTAACAAGGTAATGGAACTTTATAAAGATGGAAAAGGATATAAAAAGATATCCAAAGCATTGCAAATCCCAGTCAGTACTGTTCAATCACTTATTAAGAAGTGGAAAATTCAGGGATCTCTTGATACCAAGCCAAGGTCAGGTAGACCAAGAAAGATTTCAGCCAAAACTGGCAGAAGAATTGTTCGGGATACAAAGAAAAACCCACAGGTAAGCTCAGGAGAAATACCGGCTGCTTTGGAAAATAACGGTGTGGTTGTTTCAAGGAGCACGATACAACAATACTTGAACAAAAATTACCTGCATGGTCAAGTTGCCAGAAGGAAGCCTTTACTGCACCAATACCACCAAAAAGCTAGTTACAATATGCCCGACAACACCATGGCACGCCTCACAGCTTCTGGCACACTGTAATTTGGGCATCATTAGAACTCTTATAATTATACACATCATTAGAACTCTTATAATTATACACATCATTAGGACTCTTATAATTATACACATCATTAGAACTCTTATAATTATACACATCATTAGAACTCTTATAATTATACACATCATTAGAACTCTTATAAATATACACATCATAAGAACTCTAATAATTATACACATCACCAGAGCCCAAAGAATGATCCACATTAACAGAACCATCTTTTGTTTTATGATTGTGCCATTCTGTTATGAACTACAGTTGAATGTGAATCCCATAAGAAATAAAAGACATGTGTTTTGCCTGCTCACACATGTTTTCTTTACAAATGGTACATATACTACCAATTCTCCAAGGGTATGCAAACTTTTCAGCACAACTGTATTAGGAAGCAAGTGAACACATTAGTGATTACATTAGTGACATGCTCAACCCATACTGCACTGTTAGGCCTCTCAGATCAGCTGTAAAAGGATTTCTGGCTGTCCCAGAGTCTAGACTGAAAACTAAAGGGAACCGGGCCTTTGCTATACGGGCCCCTAGACTCTGCAACAGCCTACCACAGAATGATAGAGATGCTACATCAGTGCATTCTGATCTTACCTAAAAACTCATTTTTATAACATGGGTTCCACCAATATTTTATCATTGTAATTTTATATTCTGTTTATTCTTTTTACTTCCATTACCATTTTAAATATGTTTTTTACATTTTATTATTATTTAAGATGTATTTCTATTTTTATTGTGTGTAAGCACTTTGTGTAATTGTACTTGAAAAGTGCTATACAAATAAAGTTATTATTATTATGTGTGGATCTGAGCGACTTTGACACGGGCCAAATAGTGATGGCTAGACGCCTGGGTCAGAGCATCTCCAAAACTGCAGCCCTTGTGGGGTGTTCCCGGTATGCAGTGGTCAGTACCTATCAAAAGTGGTCCAAGGAAGGAAAAGCGGTGAATCGGTGACAGAGTCATGGGCAGCCAAGGCTCACTGAGCGAAGGAGAGCGAAGGCTGGCCCGTGTGGTCCAATCCAACAGACGAGCTACTGTAGCTCAAACTGCTGAAAAAGTTAATGCTGGTACTGATAGAAAGGTGTCAGAACACGCAGTGCATCGCAGTTTGTTGCGTATGGGGCTGCGTAGCCGTTTGACCAGTCAGGCTACCCATGCTGACCCCTGTCCACTGCCAAAAGCGCCTACAATGGGCATGTGAGCATCAGAACTGGACCACGGAGCAATGGAAGAAGGTGGCCTGGTCTGATGAATAAAGTTTCCTTTTAAATCACATGGATGGCCAGGTGCGTGTGAGTCGCTTACCTGGAGAACACATAGCACCAGGATGCATTATGGGAAGAAGGCAAGCCGGCAGAGGCAGTGTGATGCTTTGGGCAATGTTTTGCTGGGAAACCTTGGGTTCTGCCATTCATGGGGATGTTACTTTGACACGTACCAACTACCTGAGCATTGTTGCAGACCATGTGCACCCTTTCATGGCAATGGTATTCCCTGATGGCATTGGCCTCTTTCAGCCGGATAATGTGCCCTGCCACAAAGCAAAAATGGTTTGGGTATGGTTTGAGGAACACAACAAGTTCAAGGTATTGAACTGTGGGATGTGCTGGACAAACAGGTCCGATCCATGGAGGCCCCACCTCGCAAATTACAGGACCTAAAGGATCTGCTGCTAACGTGGTGCCAGATACCACAGCACACCTTCAGAGGTCTAGAGGAGTCACTGGTGAGCTCTGCAACACAAAAAGGCCTGGACGTCCACAGAAGACAAGTGCTGGATGATTGTAGGATGCTTTCCAGGGTAAAGGCTTACAGTGGCACTGGGTCACTAGTGTTTACTGATGATGTGACAGAAGACAGAAGCAGCTGGATGAATTCTGAAGTGTATAGGGATATATTGTCTACTCAGATTCAGCCAAATTCAGCGAAGTTGATTTGACGGCACTTCACTTTACAGATGGACAATGACCTAAAACATACTGCGAAAGCAACCCAGGAATGTTTATATTCTGCAATGGCTGAGTCAATCATCTAATCTCAACCCGATCGAGCATGCATTTCACTTGCTGAAGACAATCCTTAAGGCAGAAAGACCCACAAACAAACAACAACTGAAGACACTGCACCGCAGTAAAGGCCTGGCAAAGCATCACAAAGGAGGAAACCCAGCGTTTGGTGATGTCCATGCGTTCCAGACCTCAAGCAGTCATTGCTTGCAAAGGATTCTCGACAAAGTATTATAAATGAACATTTTATCTATGATTGTGTTAATTTATACAAAATTTTTGTTCAACCCCTTGAACTAAAGCTGAAAGTCTGCACTTCAACTGCATTTCAGTTGTTTCATTTCAAATCCATTGTGGTGGCATACAGAGCCAAAATTATGAAAATGGTGTCAGTGTCCAAATATTTCCAGAGCTAACTGTACCACCATCTGAATCGACATATTTTAATGAAGATTGTTTTTCAATTCTCTATTCTGACAATTTTTTATTCAGTCAGTAGGCACAGTTTTGTTAATGGGGATCTTAATGCTAGAACTGGTGAAGAAGCAGACTACATAGATCTAGAGGAAAACACCCATTTATATGATAGTACATCTGTGTATCAATCCCAGCAGAATAGACAGACAGAGCTATGACAGCAATATTAACAAAAATCGGAAATAAGTACTGGAGCTCTGTAAAAGTCTGGGTCTGGCAGAACAAAGGTTGACTCTCTGGGTAGGTTTACTTACTGCTCTGCACTAGGAAATAGTGTGGTGCCATAACAGATAAGGAACATGAGAAAATCAGTGCCTTTATGGTCATGCCACAACTGTCTTTGTCAGACCACTGCCACAATAAAATGCATCTAAAAATATCAGATGATCCAAGACTGAATGTAAAACTAGAGCCTAAACTCTACCCCCTTATCACAGTACGGTGATGACCAGCGTCATCGTGCCGTGCACTCCCGGTTCCCATCCACACACGAACACATCCCGGACTTGTTAATTATGTCATGTCTTCAATCACTCACACCAAGTCCCAATCATTCCATCAGTATGGGTTTAAATGTTTCTCCTCGACTCCCCTCACTTGTCGGTTATTGTCGCTAATTGTTGCATGTACGTGGTGAATTTCGTTTTGCTGTTATAACTTCAGCCCCTTTGCTTTATATCAGTTTGTTCTTTGCATTCCGTGTTTGTTTTCATTAAATTCAACTATTCTAATGCAAGTCAGCCTGCGCCACCTCGTTACACCTCTACCACTCACAAGTGGACAAGAACAAGCCATGCAGATTATGAAACAGCATTGGATAGCATTGAAATTGTAAACACGATTTACAGTTCTCTTTTTACAAAATTTAAAGAAGATAGTGATGGGGTTGATACAGCCACTAATGCAGTGAATGTCATTCATTAAACTGGCTAGAAAATCCAATCTAAAAAAAGAGATCTCAAACAAATTAAAAACAATCAAAGGAGATATGGTTTGACATTCAATGTTTAAATGCCAGAAAACGGTTAAGACTTTCATCAAACCAAATACCCTGTAAACCAATAATAAATATAAATCATTAAAGGAGAAAAAAATCACTTTACATGACAAATCAGCTTAACAAAATAGAAGAGTCAATCAATCAAAATTATTTTTGAGAACTATGGAGGAAATTAGATAATTCTGGAAAAACACAAGACCTCCCTATAAACGATGGTGACAGTTGGAAAGTACATTTTGAAAACCTCTATAAATTCACAGAAAAAGGACTTATCCCAACCAGAAAACTGGTCATCAAACAATTAAGAGATTTTACAATTAAACACAAAATGAACAAACTGGACAATGGCATTACATTATCCGAACTAGGGATGTCATGATACCAGAATTTTAGTAGTCGATACCAATACCAGCGAAATTCGACGACTCTCAATACCCAATTCGATACCACGGTAAAAAACTAAAACAATACAATAAATCCCATGGACTTAAGAAAACAGCCGAGGCTACACATTCATACACACACACACACACACACACACCTCTTCTCAGAGTGCAAGCAGTAGTTTAAATTTACTGACATGGTGACAGACCATGAGTCCGGAAATATGTATTTAAAACGCTAACGTTATATTTTGATGACAGATGACATAGACTGAACGGTAAGGACGGTAGACTACTACTACGAGCTATGGTTACATTACGGTAGCCTTTAGCCATTGCTAGTCTCACAAGGCCAAGCCTCCAATCTCGTCTGGCCACCTTGGCCTCCTAGTGACATTCTAGGCCTGGTTTAAGAGGTTAAGCCGTTGCAAACGTCATATGGAACATAGTTGGCTAGGCTACACAGCAATTCCAGCTCTCTCAAACAAAAATAATGGTACCGTGTATTTCAGGATAAGGATATAACAAGGATAAGACTTTGGATACGTTGTTAATGTGACGTGAATTGAAACTCACTTGAATTCTTTCAATAAATCTGCATGTCTGTTTTTGAGGTGCTTCGCTAAGTTGGACGTGTTTTGGCACCGTTTGCATATTGGTTTTTGCGAATTAGTTACTCCCTGATCATCCGCCTTGAACACAAAGTACTTCCACACACGACTCTTACTGTTTTTCTTTTCGACGAGTCGAGGCGGAACTGCATTTGCCGTCATCTGTCACGTTTTGGATCCCACGGTACCGTACTAAAACCAGTACTGTCATGTTTTCAGAATTTTGGCAGCGAATTGGTATCAAAGTTTCAGTTCTTGTGACATCCCTATTCCAAACTAAATAATAAACTGAAAGGCCTCAAAAGCGGTAAAGCCTGTGGACTGAAATACAGCAGCCCTAAACTAAGGGAAGCCATTCTCAGACTGTTCAACTCGGTGATGAGGGTAGGCTCCTTTCCTGAGATCTGGAACCAAGGCTTTATTACACCTATACTAAAAATGGTGACAGGTTTGCCCCAAATAACTATAGAGGCATATCTGTTAGCAGTAACTTAGGAAAGGTTTTTTTGTGGCATAATTAATGACAGAACCCAGCCTTTCTTAAAAGAAGAAAAAGTCAGAAATAAAAGTTAAATTGGATTCCTCCCCAAAACATACCATATACATACACTTCACAACTTGATCAAAAAAGAGGTCCGCGAAACTAAAAACAGAAAAATATGTGCCTGTTTCATAGACTTCAAAAAAAGCATTTGACTCAATATGGCAGGAAGGTGTGTTCTTAAAACTCCTTCAAGGTGGTGTAGGAGGCAAGGTTTATGATATAATAAAAGTGACGTATGAAGAAAACGTTGTGTAGAAGTAGAAAACAAAGGAATAGATTTCTTTAGTCAGGATAGAGGAGTGAGACAAGGTTGCAATCTCAGTCCAACTTTGTTCAATATTTATATAAATGAACTGGCTACTATATTGAAACAATATACATCTCCAGGACTCTCACTTGAAGACAAAGAAATAAAGCATATTTTATATGCTGATGACTTAGTCATATTGTCACCGACAGAACAGGGTCTACAGCAGAGTATGTACTTACTAGAACAGTACTGTAAACATTGGGCATTATCAATAAATATGGGGGAAAAAACAAAGTAATGATCTTACTAGATCTCAGGAGAGTAGATAACATTTCACCCTGGGAGAAACAACCGTGAAAACCTCCACCAGTTATACTTACCTAGGTCTGACTATAAGTTCATCTGAGCTTTTGACATGGCCATAAAGTCTCTGTTACGAACCCTGTGGCTCTAGTAGTCTAGGGTGGATGGTACAGAGACCCGTAACATAAACCTCATGCAAATTAGTGTAGTGTAAAGGAACAGTGAGAAAAAACGACACAGACAACCAAAGCAACCGTCAAACATAAAACGTTTATTATAAACACACGGTAAAGGGGGAAGGGAAAAGGGGCTGAGCTGAACCCAAGAAATGAAATAATATAGTCAAAACATCCCTAAACTGAACTTGCCTGCCTCAAGAACCACTTAGCTGACTACAAACCAATACAAAAATACAGTGAGTGGTCCGCTCAGTTCTAACTAGTGTTTTTAGACAAAGTTTTCCTACGGGTTGTGTATGCCCAAGGGCGACTTGCTAAAAAAAACCTTTTCCCAGGGACACAGGGACAAACAAAAACACACAGGTTGAACGAGGACTAAACAGCACACAGCAAACAATTGACTAGACAACACCAAACAAAACACCACAGCAATACATACTCACACGTAACAGGATGAAGTGAGATGTATGTGCTAAACTAAGTGATGTATGTATGAGCAAAGTGTCTGTCTATCAAAAAAGTATGTATCTCAAGAATGTCTATGTCCATGTGGGGTAAATCAAAAGAGTCTCTCTGGGAGAACCAACTGACTGGGTTTTTAAACAAGGGATGTGTGATGTGATTGGGTAATGGAAAAAGGAATTAGGAGGGTTGTCCACTGATTGGTCCACCTCTGCAGTCAGGCGCTGCACTCATGACTGCCAGGTGGGAAACACCAACGAGCACAATCAGGAACATAAGGGACACCTGGGGAAAGGTCAGGAGGGGAAAAACACAAACGCACATACAGGGTACCTGCATGCGTAACAGTCTCTAACAGAGAAAGCACACAGAGCATATTTTGCAATTAGAAATGGAATATATAAACTTAACCCCGCAATTAGAATTTGGCTTAAATTACTTGACTCTGTTATATCTCCAATTCTTTTGTATGGCAGTGAAATCTGGGCCCCCTTAACAATTTAAATGAAATTTTACACTTGAAATTTTGTGAAAATATCCTTGGTGTTCACAGAAATTCCTCCATCTTAGCTTGTAGGGCAGAACTTGGGAGATTTCCTTTCCTTTAGCACTCCATATTGAGAAAAGAGCCACTATTTTGGATTCACCTAACACAATGTGATCCAGAATATTATCATCAAAAGGCATTTATGTACAAACATAACACCAAGAGTGACCCTTTAAAGCAGTTGGCCCAGAAGCATCAGTTAAATCCAATCAACAGACCTTCAGTAACAAAACTCCAAAAAATTAAAATCTCTATCCAAAATGCTTACACTAACTATTGGCAAAATGAAATCAAATGTAATCAAAAATTTCAATGTTACCAAATTCTGAATAGAGATATCAAGTTAGCACAACACCTTGTATTCATCAAAAAATATAAAAAGAAAGCTACTACAAACTCAGTGACAATAACCTGGCTATAGAGACAGGACAGCATAAAAACATGGGTGGTCAGAGAAGAGAGATTCTGATAACACTATGATTCAGGAGAAGTTGAAAATGAACAGCACTTCCAACTCTACTGCTTTACGTATGAGTCAATTAGAGATATCTATTTCTTGAAATTTAAAGAAGTTATTGCTAGTTTTATGGAACTATCTGCTGAGGGGAAAATGTGCATTCTCTTGGGTGAAAATATAGAAACAATAGACCTAGCAGCTGAAAATGTCATGACTTGTCAAAAGAGAAACAATAGCACCCAGAATGTAGATTTTTGATTATTATTATTTATGATTATTTATTTATGTCCTTGATTGGTTCAGATCTTATCTAGATGGCCGGAGTTACTTTGTCACCATTGGTAATCATGAATCTGATAGGATGGCTATGACAAATGCGGAGTTCCACAGGGGTCAGTTCCCGGACCGCTTCTGTTCAATCTCTATATGCTACCTCTGGGCCAAATTCTACAGAACAACAACATTAACTACCACAGCTATGCCAATATACTCAAATATATATGGCTCTCAAACCGTATGACAACAGCTCAATAGACTCTCTGTGTCACTGTATAGAGCACATAAATATCTGGATGAACCAAAATCGTCTACAATTAAACCAAGATAAAACAGAGATTATTGTGTTTGGCAACAAAAATAAAAGAACAAGTATTAGTGAAGAGCTGGATTCTCAGGCCCTTAAAACCAGGGATCAAGTGCGTAATCTTGGTGTTCTGATAGACTCAGACCTCACATTTAACAGTCATATCAAAGCGGTCACCAAAACAGCATTCTATCATCTAAAAAATATTGCCAGAATCAAAGGCTTGGTGTCCCAAAAAGACCAAGAGAAGCTCATCCATGCTTTTATCTCTAGTAGGGTTGACTACTGTAATGGCCTCTTAACTGGACTCCCGAAAAAGACTGTAAAACAGCTGCAGCTCATTCAGAATGCGGCTGCTAGAATGTTAACCAGGACCAAGAGAACAGAGCACATCACTCCGGTTCTTA
>JACXGI010013781.1:0-20189 GCA_016801175.1 Esox masquinongy | reverse complement strand
AGACGGCCTGGGGGCATCCTTACCAGATGCCCGAACCACCTCAACTGGCCCCTTTCGATGCAAAGGAGCAGCGGCTCTACTCCGAGTTCCTCACGGATGACTGAGCTTCTCACCCTATCTCTAAGGGAGACGCCAGCCACCCTTCTGAGAAAACCCATTTCAGCCGCTTGTACTCGCGATCTCGTTCTTTCGGTCATGAGATACCCCAATATTTTCCACATTGTAGAATAATATTGAAGACATCAAAACTATGAAATAACACATAAGGAATCATGTGGTAACAAAAAAGTGTTAAACAGATGAAAAGACATTTCATATTGTAGATCCTTCGAAGTACTGTAGCCACCCTTCACATTCATGACAGCTTTTCACATTCTCTCAACATGAGGTAATCACTGGGAATGCTTTTCCAACACTCCTGAAGGAGTTCCCACATATGCTGAGCCCTTATTGGCTGTTTTTCCTTTCATCTGCGGTCCAACTCATCCCAAACCTTCTTAGTTGGAGTGAGGTTGGGTGATTGTGGAGACCAGGTCATCTGATTCAGCACCATCACTCTCCTTCCTAGTCAAATAGCCCTAACACGACCTGGCGGTGTGTTTTGGGTCATACTCCAGTTAAAAAACAAATGGCGGTCCCACTAAGCCAAACAGTACACAGAGTCTGATGAAAATAACCACAACCAATGACAGCAACTTTTCTTAACTGTTTTTTTGTTGGGTCAATTTTGGAAACGAAATGCTTTAGTTAGTTTTTAATAGCTTTTTTGTGCATTTTTATTCAACAACATCAATCCTCATCTGCAGTGCTTGACTTGGGCCGGAACCGTCCGGAACAGCGTTCCCGTACTAATTTTAGGCAAACAGCGTTCCGGTTCCTTTATTATACAAGTCTTTTTAATACATACATTTTCATGAACATAGTCTAATGTGCGATTTGTCAGTTGCTGCACTTATTTTATCCCAAGTCAAACGCTGCTCATCTGTAAATGAAACCGTGATCACGGTATGACTCGATGACAAAATTAAGCTCCAACGCATACAAATGGTTGCACTCGAACGAACTTCATGTTAAGTTAAACCTCAGCAGTCACGTGCCACTGAAAAATCTAATGCGACGGTGAAAAGTCCGCGCAACGCCTCTGACAATTAATGTCAAAATAACGAGTTTGTTGAACAAATTAATTATTCTGAACGAAGAGACAGGTATCTTCCAATGATGTCATATCCGCTATGCATGTCCCTGTACATTGGTGATGTCTCCACACCCATTCGATTACCAAAACTTTTCCACCTCGCGGTCGGTCACGATCGAGGGGCATGGCTCCAGTCCCGTACTCCCCACAGTGCATGCAGGGACAGTGATGACTAGTCTGGCATGAATTCACCCTCGCTCGCTTTATCTGGAGTTAAAAAGCTGGGCATTTTACTCTTGTTTTACCGGTTGCGCCACCAGTCATCCACCACGGTGACAGATCGACGTGACTAGAACTACACAGGGCGAGGGAAACGGAGGGTTTGCTGACAGAATGCACGCGCTGTCCGTGGTCCTGAATCCGCTGCTGTTTCTACTGCTGTTCGGCTACTGCCCTTCTGTGGTGAGTCGAGTTCCACTGACTGCTCTCTTCCTCGGCGAGACACAGTGCACGCAGTTTTTCGGGCTATTAGATTAAAACTGCGTATTGTTTTGCCATTCGATTGATTGAAATAAGTGACTGGAAGTTGTAATTCAATGTGTGCTTGTGGAATGAAATCGAGAACCGAAAAACGAACTTGAATAATTTTTATGGAGGCGCAGAGTTCACTGAGAATCTTGATTTATTGTTATATACTTCTGGGTAAGCTAATCTAAGCTAACATTGTTTTACAGGAATAAAAAAAACATTAGCAAAGTATTTTTTTCTCTCAGCATTGGTCTGCATTATTATTCTTTTTTGTGTCATCCATTTGGGGGATTTGCAGCAAAACATAGGGTTTAATAAATGTACTATATGAATCTGAAGTGCCCAAATATAAAGGTTTAAAATGACACTGACTGTAAGGACAAACTGAGACTAGACCGCTGCTTTTTTACAGCCATGGCTGTCAGACAGACAGTCCACCCCTCACCCTTCTCTCTCTCACATTCTTTCACTCTCTCGCACCATCTCTTGTTTAGTCTTTTTTATTTTCTTTCCGTCTCCCCCCTTTCTCCTTAATTTCTTTATGTCTGTCCTTCTCCATCCTTGCATTTTGCCCAGAGAAATATGCTAACAAAATCTTTCACATCACACACACTCTTTTCTGACTGAAACATGATTCCTATCATATTTTTTTTTCTTACCGATATTTTGTAAAATTCCTTCAAACGAGAATGTCACACAGATTCTTAGGATATGGGGTTTCAGGTGTAGTGTGACAGGTATCGGCAGAACCATGAAAAAGCCAATGGAGTTTCTGCATCATGTTGCACCTACAGCAAATGTCACACATCAACATTATATGGCCACAATATTAGTTCCCAATTCATGTAAAAATGTATAAAATACATTTACGTTAGTGTTCAGAGCCCTTCGCCCGTTCGTTATTACGTTATTGAAGTACATTTGGCAGCAATTACTGCCTCACGTCTTCTTGGGTATGACGCTACAAGGTGGACACACCTGTATTTCGGGAGTTTCTTCTCTGTAGATGCTCTCAATCTCTGTCAGGCTGGATGGGGAACATAGCGATCATCTCGGCTCTGGCTGGGCTACTCAAGGACTTTTCCCCGACTTGTCCCAAAGCCACTCCTACATTGTCTTGGCTTTGTGCTTAGGGTCATTGTCCTTTTGGAAGGTAAACCTTCGCCATAGTCTCACGTTCTGAGCACTCAGGAGCAGGTTCTCATCAAGGATCTGTCTGTAGATTGCTACAGGTATCTTCCCCTCAATTCTGACTTTTCTCGAAGTCCCTGCTGCTGAAAAACATCCCCACAGCATGATGCTACCACCACCATGCTTCACAGTAGGAATAGTATTGGCCAGTTTACGAGTGGTGCCTGGTTTCCTCCAGACGCAACGCTTGCCATACAGGCCGAAGACTTCAATTTTGGTTTCACCAGACCAGAGAATCTGGTGCTTTTCGGCAAACTCCAAGCAGGTTGTCATGTGCCTTTTACCAAGGAGTAGGGTTGGGTGTCAAGAACCGGTTCCAAGTTGGAACCGGTCCCAAATTTCCAAGAACCATGGATTCGAAAAGACACATGCATTTTGATTCTGCTTTGGTTCCTAACATTTGCATTTCAGTCGTGCATTTTACAGTCCAGGAAATTTGTACTTATCTGCCAGCACCTGCTACGTGGACAGCAGACCTAATGTCACGTAATTTCACAAAGTATATCAACAAAGCAAGCACGTGAAAACTGAGAAAAGACACTTCTATTTACATCCTGGACCATGGCTGGCCACAGCAAACGCTCGAAAGTTTGGCTTAGCTTCACAAAATGTAAGCCCTGCAGTGAAAGTAGTTCATCCAAGGGAGGAAGCACTTTCAATATGAAGCATTTACTTAAACATGGCGTGAATTTAAAGGAATGTATCGTGTTCAATGTGTTGCTGTCTCATAGTTCCAGCCACAATAACGTCCCAGATACAGCTAACAGTAGCAACGTCTCACGCTCAGGTACACAAAACATAGTGGGGCTGTCAATCTTCCTCTATAATACTATTGGAATTTCATTCCTTATTATTTTTAATTTTGGAGTTATTTGAATATCAATACTCAAATTTAGCACATCAACTTATTGTCACTTAGACATCAATAGCAACCACAGCAAGCTAGCCAATGTGGAGGGTACTGACTGGTGGCAAGTTAATTTAGCTAGCTAGCTAACGTGAGCATTCTAAAACAACGTACATGGTCACCAAGCTAGCTAGTTTACTATAATATAAATAATAATTATTATAATATCATATACAACCTATCAACTGGTCTTTGGGTAAATTAATGTCATCTACCCAGCTTGCTTGTAATTTCTTTCTTTAAAAATAGAAAGCCCGCTTATCATAGTAACACTAACTTAGCTAGACAACGTCATGTATCCCTCAGCTCCATTCTCTCCGTTGTCTCTCCATTCTCTCCGTTCTCTCTCCATTCTCTAACACAAATGAGCTGACATTCACCTTTCATATTGAAGGTAAAGGAATGATGTCTGCAAATTATTCTAATATATATATTTCTTAGAAACAAGTTCAGAGAGCACCACCACACCTCCGGTTCAATCCCATTGACCCCCATCTAGTACCGAAACTCCTATCACTTAGCCATGAGGAGCCATGAAGATGAGCAAGGAGAAAGTGGAAGATTTGTGGTGAAGGGGTTACATCCGTTTGCTACGGTTGAGTCTCCTTTGTTTAGGTTATATTTTTCCATTATTTATTTAAATAGTTTTGGTTTGTAATTGTTTTTGTTGATCATTCCTTTGTTGAAGAAATAATATTTTTTCTTTTATAAATGAAAGGAAAAATAAACTTTCCTGAATCCTGTCACTGTTGACAGTTGGCTGATTATAGCGTAAATGTGCAAAGAATAAAAGTTAGTCAAATTTTCCTTCTTGAAATATGTATTTCTTCTCTCACAAAAATATTGGAATCTGAACCGGGATTCGATAAGAACCGGATTCGATAAGCAGAATCGTAATCAGAATCAGAATCGATTAAATTGAAATGATACCTAGCCTTACTAAGGAGGGGCTTCCGTAAAACTTGATTAGTGGTGTGCTGCAGAGATTGTTTACCTTCTGGAAGTTTCTCCCATCTCCAAACAGCTACCATGGAGCTTTGTCATAGAGACCATCGGGTTCATGGTCACCTCCCTGGCCAAGTTCCTTCTCCCCAGACTGCTCAGTTTGTCCTGGCGGCCAGCTCTAGGTGTTGGTAGTTCCAGACTTCTGCCATTTAGGAATCCTGGAGGCCACAGTGCTCTTGGGACACATCCGTGTGTCTCGTGGGGTCCAAACACTTGAAGTATATAACAAAAGGCCGAAGATAAAAACACTTAACTGCTCCAATAATTACTGTAGATTGAGCACTGTAGATGTTCCTTTAGAAATGAATGTAATTGTTTTCACAGGGTGGTGCAGTACATTAGTCATCGTTGAAAATCGATGGACCTACTGTAAAAATAGTGTTTGCAACCTGAGATCTGGTCTTTAGAGGGTGTTTGAATGTAAACCCTGATTTGTTGTGATACACACAGTGTTTTAAAACAGAACAGAGGTGCTCTGAATCACCCAAAAAGCATTTCTTTCATGTAAATGTTCGTGCATCTTCGAAAGGTTTTGGGGTTTCACCGTATTTATAAAGGCAGCTTGAAAAAGACCACTACATAGTGTCTCTACTACAGTGTCTCTACTAAAAGTGTCTCTACTAAAACAGTAAAAAATGCAAATGATGGGATGACGTGGAACTCTACCAGATTTGTTCAATTCTTTGCTTAGACAGATTAGAAACATCAAGAGACAAAAGGAGAGTGAAGATTCAAGTTGTGTTTGTCATAAGAACAGGATACCTGAGATATGGACTAGTCAACTAAATGCTTACTTGCCAGTTCCCTCCCTTTTTTTACAGTATTTGTAGTATTTACATGCGTTTAGAATGGGGAAGGGGTGTTTAAATTGTGCAGTAGTAAATAGGAACAGCATGTGCATTAATAAATAGTAAAAAGGAGTGTAGTAGAAACAGTTAGAAACTATGCCTGTGGTAAGAGTGTTAGAGTGTGTGTGTGTGTGTGTCTGTGTGTGTGTGTGTGTGTGTGTGAGAGAGACAGTGCCCGTGTAGTCAGTCCTGTTCAACACCAAGGCAAGGCCCTCCAGCGGGTGGTTAAGACAACCCAACTCATCACCGGGGCCATGCTCCCATCCATCCACAACATCTATCCGGAACGATGCCTGGCAAAAGCCTGAAGCGTTATCAGGGACCTTCACACCTCAGCCTCACACTGTGGATTTGCCTTCTGTCAGTCAGAGAGGGATCGCACCCAAGCACAGGATCTCGCGCTGAGAGGCCGGGAGACCGTTTCTATCTGCAAACCATCCGACTGCTGAAGACTTGACCGGCCAGGCCACCCGCTGACTTCGCTCAGGGGCTCCCACATGCACTCACGCAATCATTCACCCATGACACACATGGGTGACGCCCACCCGCACACACGCACGCGCGCGTGCACGCACACACACTGGGAAGTCAGTGCCTAATGGCTTGCAAATAGAAGGTGTCTGTGAAGCTGTTGGTACGGCATCTCATGCACCGGTCCCTTCTGTTCGCCGGAGAGGGGATGAACAGTGTGTGGCTGGGGTGACGCAGGCCTTCGCCAGACACTGCGTCAGAGGAACGTGGAGAATGGGTGGGAGCTTGGTCCCAGTGATGTACTGGCATGTCTGTGCGGAGGTTACCTCATGCTAGGCCCCGCGGACAGCAAGCTCTGGTAGCAAACTAGAAACATGTAATGAGAAAAAAATCATGCAAGTCATTTAATGAATTTGTTAGTTTTCTTTTTGCCAATGAATGTAAGATGAAATCCGGCTTAGTATGTGGCTCAAAATGAAAGTATCTTTTATGAGGCTAACCAAAGTTAGGTTGAATTGTAGCTTTAATCTCCTTGAACTTCTTATCTTGCCTTCAGTTTAGGATTGGGGGTAATTTGAACACAGAGGACGTATCGTTCATAATGTTTTGATGTTACCGTACAAACCACAGTGTATAACAGTGAGGAAGCGTCATGGTCCTCTACATCTTTAGTGAATGCATTAAGGGGTTGACACTAATATTTGTATTTATTTATTATTATAATGTTGTATAATGTAGGATTTATTTAATTATTTAATTGTTTCAGTCATTTTATTGGTCATCTGATCCCAAAGAGAAAGGAATAATATATTATTTCTGTGGACGTTTATAGGCTTCCCTGCCCCGCCAGGCCTTGTGGATTTTGACAGATGGCAGCATTTTCAAATCACCGCAGAATCAACCAATCACAATTTCATTTGCAACTGTTAGGACCATTTCGAGGATGCAAACAAAGCTTCATGACTTCTACAAGTCAGTGTTTGAGATGGCTTTTTTTGAGCTTACCGACATTGGCTGTGGCTACAGCAAATGTTATCAACAAATACAGCTCCGGAAAAAATTAAGAGACCACTGCACCTTTTTCTTTCCTTTCCAAAAAAGTTGAAAAGGAAAGTTTTGAGTGAGGAACAGAAGCATGTAATTTGCAGTGGTCTCTTAATTTTAACCCTTCTGTTCCTCACTCAAAACCTTCCTTCTCAACTTTTTTGGAAAGGAAAGAAAAAGGTGCAGTGGTCTCTTAATTTTTTCCGGAGCTTTATTATTAAATTAACATCTGCCGTTTGAATAACTTTCAACAAGCTGTTAGTTTTAAATAATCATCCATATCTGGTAAGGGAAGACCTTTTTTCTTTTTGCAGATTTCTTGCTTTTAGCCAGGGACGTCACTAGAAAATCATGGATGGGGGGCTAAGCCTTGTTTTGGGGGTCTGGGCATACTCCCCAAAACATCTTTTCATCATGTATTTTTAGAGTAACAACGGTTGTAAAATCTATCAAAATAAGGTTATTTTTGGTCAAGGTTGGCTAAAAGTATACATGTCTCATAGTTTGTGTCAGACACTGATCTAATATGACCTCAATTCTATCCAAATAAAGAAATTAAAGTCCACTCTGTCTCCATCCATCCAACACCAAGAAAAGTCACAAAAACGGCTGTACTATGTAGCCAAAATACTCTTGTCAACTATAGTTTATAGTAAAGGAACATCTACAACCACTATATTCTGTTTCTAAGCAAGATTTCTCTGAATCATTTCAAAAACACATTTAGCCATTAACCTATTCATCTCAGAATCAAGTCATTAAAAATGTATCATAGGTAAAAAAAAGAAACATTTAACAACCGGATCTCCCTTCCTCTGAACAGAATACATTGCAATATGTTAACTTCAAATCCAAACAAACATAAATCTGTGAAACACGCACAGTTTTGCAAATGTGTTCTTGATTATTATTAGTGACATACAAATGTTAGCTAGCATGTCATTAATGGGACATTATTATTTTCAGTAGTTGGTTAGTGTTGTCGCTAAAAAATACGACCCCCCCCCCCCCATTATCGGCCACCGTCTCCAATTATTGGCCACCTTACTATTTTGTTGAATTACATTATAATTGCTTTTTATTTGTATTAAAAATGGCAGATCTTAGTCTTCTCTGAAGTGTCTACTAAGTTGTAGCTAGCTCTCTTGCCTTCTGGTAAAAAAAGAGACTGATCACTTTGATATTAGATGACGTCTGGTCTGTCTCGCAAGTCTAATTTCACGAACTAACTTGTCTAAACAATTTCCATACATTACATTTTTACGATCTCAAAAAAAATTTTTTAACCTCCATACATTTCTATAAAAAATGGTGGTGGGCTAGCTGAAAGGTTATATTGATTAGCAAAACGTAGTGATGCTTTCCAGTGATATTACATTTTCAACTTGAGAGGATTTACTTCTCCGACCACTAAGAAAACTTAGCTACAGTTCACAAAAGACAGCTGCTTCAGATGAACGAGTTACGTTCAAAGCATCAAACTCAACCGAACATGCTGCCGAATGAACACCATTCAATAAAATTTGCTAAAGCCCCCCTAAAATAGGCTTAGCGACGTCCCTGCTCTCAGCCTTCTGTAAAAATAGTTGGCTGTATGACTGTGAGACCGACAGTGTTGCATTTGAACTTTGTGTGTAGAACTTGAAGAAATATATTTGCAACTGGACGTAAGAGTTTAATTTGTTTTTTTATTGTTATGATTGGGGCTTATTGGTTGATTGCATCCATCTTATTGAACGAAATGCTTGTAGATCTGTTTTAAATGTGCCTATAGGCTACTTGGTGTGGATACGGCACTTTCACTTCGGGACACTAGCTGTCACGTTATTTGTTTCCAGGACTGTAGTGGTTAGTGAAGGGATACCTTACTTTAGTCGGTGCGCCTTGTAGGTTTTCCACCTTAATCGGAGCTGGCACTGTTGTCTTGCTGTCCAAAGCACAGACCAGGATAGGCTATGTGAGGCTAAATTAAACGGTCTGTACTCCCAGCGCCAAATCTACTTAGCCTATATAATTATTTCGGCTACGGTTTGCTTTTTAACTAGGATGTCTGATAAGAAACATCTCAACAACAATTCGTAGGCCACCCCAAAATATGTAGGTGTGGTAAAGCAAACGGTTTAAACCGCTGCGCTCTAACCAAATTACGCACGCTCTACTCCGGCCTCACTGCGCTCGTTCTCCGGCTCAGACCAGTTTGATTTATTTAGAGCATCGATTCTCAGACCCAGATTACATCTCGGGTGCACAAAGTAAATCAGTGATGCCATGATTCTTCTTGATTATTTAGTACGATACAATGTTTTATAGAATGTTGTCCCCCGCAAAAGTTCTAGGTCCAATAGTCACTGTTCTCCAAGGGAAGGCCTATAGGCTATATTATACTAAACACAATAGTGTTTTTATAATTACGTTTCTGATGTATTTTGTGTTTGGGTTACGTAAGCTTTGATTATTACATATTTTTTAAGCTCATTATCATCAATAAAATGGAAAGAGATTGACCAAATGAATTTGGACGGGGGGGGTAGATAAGCTAGTCTGGGCCTCGGGTGGTCTACCAATCTAAGCCGCAGCGCACATGTAGGCTACAACTGCAGAATGATTTTGTATCAGCAGCTCTGATAAAAAAAGCATTTAAAAATAAAAATTCCTAAACACACTGCAGCCCAGTCCTCCACTAACCCATCCGGATGCTGGTGGTTCCTTGATTTCATATTTTTACTCACTTGGTCCTAGCGGCCGATAGACTACTTGTCTTGGAGGTAATTTTAACTGCGGTGGAGTATTAATATTGCGTCATTAGTCAGTACAGGCTACATGGACAGACATACAGACAGGCAGACTAGTTTCCCGCGTCTGAGAGGCTGAAATGAATTAACTGGTACTGTAGTAAGGACAGCAGAACAGAAGCGAAACACAGCTGCCGCCAGGGACAACTGACGAACAGAACCATCAGAACTGAATAAATCGAACATTAGTATATGAGTCAAATTCCATGGACCGGAACTATGCCCTCCTAGGTACAGTACCGTTTTTGTATTGGTGGATCTCTGCTCATCCAAGCATAGAGCGTCGTCAAGGTGTCCTAGTGGCTGCATGCCAGAGCTTCCGGTACGGTGTGTTCCTGTACAACTGGAAGTGAATGTGAACCAATTTGTGTTGGCGCCACAATACTCCTTTCTCCTAAAGTGTACACTTGTTTAATTCCTTTCATGGGAATGCTGCAATAAAATAGTATTTTCTGATGTTTCACGAACAACGGTTGTATACCAAAATGCTAACTTTGACCCTTTTCTAAAAGTGGGTTTTTGAAAAGGGAAAGGATAGATACATGAATAAAAGATCTGAGACACATGTACTGTAACTCCTTTTAAGTAGCTTATCGTAACTCCGTCAAATCCAATGCTTTCGGAGTGTAGCATATTAATGATACCTTGAGGAAGACTACAAAGACAGTAAAATTATTATCAAACGTTATAAAATATTGTAAAATTATTATCAAAAGTTACAAACATGGTAACATATTATCAAACGTTACAAATATGATAAAACATTTTATCAAATATTAAAAATAAGGTCGAAATATTATCAAATCTAAAAAATATGGTGAAAATATTGGTTATTGCCTCTGAATGTTTACAGTATGTGGCTGCTGCTTTTCTTTTCCAAGTGTTTTATTCAGCTTCTTTAGTAGTAACAGAGTACACCCAGGAAGGAGATATTACTGGAATGTAAGATAACCAGGATGTAGGTCTCAGGAGGAGGAAGGAACAGAGACCATGTTGGTGACACCAACATGAAAAGCCATTTCCTACTCATCTAGGGATTAATAGTGTTTTCAATTCATTTCAATTCGCCCATTGAGACTTAACAAGCTGGCGTCCGATTTATGCTTTTCAAACCACGCTGAAAAGAACTTTGAGTGTGCTGTTTCACTTTGGCCGATTTCAGCGTTGACGCTCTGAAAAGACATCCAGTCACCAGCTGCCGCACAATGCCAAGAGATACATTCACTGGCTCATGGTGTGATAGTCCTGAATGAGCAAAGTCACAATGAACTGCACGTGCCCTGTGAGTCGTTCAATGTCAGAGTGGTTTCTGTAGTCTCTATTCTCACAGCTCAGCTAAGCTCTGCTCAGTATGAATGTGTTCTCAAACCAGATCAGGGATTTTTTTAAGTGAAGGAATAGAAATGGAAAAAAGGCCTTTGCCCGTCAGATGAATCAGAAGCGAAGCTCTTTGATGTCACCCTGTTTGGCCCTTCAAAGTGTCTGTTGTTGAAGTGGGGCTTGGAGAGATGTGGCCTTTAAAAAGGCAATCTGCGGTTTAAAACTGACATCCTGCCACTGTTTTGATCAACAGCTGAGGGACGGGGCTAGGGAAAAGTTTACACTCTCCAATCGTAACCACGGCCACCATTCATTACACTGACACTCCAGTTGTAACCATGGTCACCTAGACTGACCTGAGGCCATTCAGTTGTAATGGAGTGTTAACAATTAAAACAGTAATTGCAGAGTAACATGCTAGCTGGCATCAGTTGTTCACGAGGCAATGCATGTATGGAATTACATGAAGACATTTAACGCAGTGATAAGTGAGAACTTTATGAAATGTAAAATACTTTTCCAGGCTTATGGGTTAGATTGAGGGTTTGGGTTAGTCTTTAGGGAAGGATTAGGGATAGGGTTTGTTTATAGAGTTAGGATTTTGACCGAAAATGTAGGTTATTGAGGTTCTGGTTAAGTTAAAGTTACAGTTATGGTTAGGTTCCGGTTCCGGTTAGGGATAGGCAAAAGTTACGGTTATGTAACGGTTATGGTTAGGTCAAGGCCATGGTTATGGTTTGGTCAAGGTTAGGATTACGTTAAGGGTAAAAGTTAGGGTTAGGTTTAGCATTAGAGGTTGAGGAAAAAGTTTTTCTTGGGTGAAATAACAATGTTAGTCCTGAAAACAAACACGTTGTGTCTGTGTGCGTGTGTCTGTGTGTGTGTGTGCATGTGTGCGTGTGCGTGCATGCGTGTGTGTATGTGTAGACTGTCAGGCCTAAGGAGGGTTGGCAGGTGTATAGTTCAGCCCAGGATGCAGACGGCAGGTGTATCTGTACAGTGGTGGCTCCTGAACAGAACCTCTGCTCCAGAGATGCCAAAGGAAGGCACCTCCGTCAACTGCTGGAGAAGGTACTAGTGCTTGTTCACACACACACACACACACACACACACACAGGTATTTTATCTAGACATTAACAGAATGAGGTCAGATCTGTTCACATGATAAAACAACTTTCTGTCATACAATGTCAGACAGCACTAGTTTACCGCAGAGACAGGCTGACATTAAAGTCGCTACCACAGTACACATTGAAGTTCAATGTATGTGTGAACACGCGTAAACACATTACAAACCGACTTTGCTACAATTACTCTCATCTCAAGTAATAA
This sequence comes from Esox masquinongy, assembly GCA_016801175.1. Classification (NCBI taxonomy): domain Eukaryota; kingdom Metazoa; phylum Chordata; class Actinopteri; order Esociformes; family Esocidae; genus Esox; species Esox masquinongy. The sequence continues at coordinate 7,616 of JACXGI010013781.1, read as the reverse complement.
TAATCAGAGTAATAACATTGTATGAAAACATTGACAAAGCCTTGACCTTGTCCTTAATGTATTCTGGCTGTACGCCTGTGGGGTTGTGTATTGAATTCACCACGGTCCTGTGTGGTAAAGTTAAAGCTAATGTACTAACACGCCTTAGGGAAGCTCCAGCCAGGCCATTTCATGTCCCCGCCACTGGAATCAGAGACGCATGGTTAATGTTAACACGGGGTGTGATGTCACTCTGGACCAGGTCTGGTGATGTCGGTGGGTAATTGTAAAACGTTTGCTTCGAATCCCTAATGTTGATCGGCTGTTAGCCGTGGTGGTAAATGAGACCATACACCACGAGTATGACATTACATCACTTTTTACCGCTCTAGTTGCTTTGGTAACCAGTTTGTAATTGCAGTAAGGTATCTCGGGTGTTGGGTGGTATATTGCCGATATACCACGCCAAGCGCTGTGTTCAGGCATTCCACAATGCATCGTGCATGAAAACAGACAGCTCTCAGCCTTGGTAGATTGGCCATATACCACACCCCCTCATGCCGTATCGCTTAATTATAGCAGCCCTTAAGAGAAAGCTTTAGACTTCTCCAGATTCCCATTTTCAATGTTCCACACCAAAGGACGAGCTGTTTGTTGCAGTCTTTGTTTGAGCCTAATAAAACAAGAACTATTTACTTCTCTAAAGCACTCGCCGCACACACATGGGGAAAAAATTTAAAATAAAATGCATCGCCCTTGTCCTTCCACATTAAACATTTAACAAATAACCAGAAACTGAACAGGAACTAGATGAAAGCAGCAAAACTTTATTATCTGGTTGCCAGTTCCAGAACATCTCCATCTAACCTGGCTGTATCTCTACCAGGTCCAGAACATGTCCCCATCTAACCTGGCTCTATCTCTACCAGGTCCAGAACATGTCCCAGTCCATCGAGGTTCTGAATCTGCGGACCCAGAGAGACTTCCAGTACATCATGAGGATGGAGGGCCAGTTTAAAGGGCTAAGGTCAAAGTTCAGACAGATTGAGGCCGACAGGAGGACACAGGTGAACAGAAACATTCAGGTCCAGGTGAGAGCCCTGTTTGATTCCTATTTCCGATATGAGACCAGTTACAACCTGCTAGACTTGGTTCAAATATTAGCCCTGTTATGCATGTTCCTCTTCAGTAAATTAATTTAATGAATTGGACCATGTCAGGAGTTGATCTGCAAACAATTGAACCGTGTGTTTCTCAGTACTTAAACTGAAATGCACTGAAACATGTATTTCCCTATTTCCCCTTGAGTCCTCACTACAGGAGTTGAAGGGTAAAATGGATTGAATCGTGTTTTCCTCACTACAGGAGTTGAAGGGTAAAATGGATTGAATAATGTTTTCCTCACTACAGGAGTTGAAGGGTAAAATGGATTGAATAGTGTTTTCCTCACTACAGGAGTTTGAAGGGTAAAATGGATTGAATAGTGTTTTCCTCACTACAGGAGTTGAAGGGTAAAATGGATTGAATAGTGTTTTCCTCACTACAGGAGTTGAAGGGTAAAATGGAATGAATAGTGTTTTCCTCACTACAGGAGTTGAAGGGTAAAATGGATTGAATATTTTTCCTCACTACAGGAGTTGAAGGGTAAAATGGATTGAATAGTGTTTTCCTCACTACAGGAGTTGAAGGGTAAAATGGATTGAATAGTGTTTTCCTCACTACAGGAGTTGAAGGGTAAAATGGATTGAATAGTGTTTTCCTCACTACAGGAGTTGAAGGGTAAAATGGATTGAATAGTGTTTTCCTCACTACAGGAGTTGAAGTGTAAAATGGATTGAATAGTGTTTTCCTCACTACAGGAGTTGAAGGGTAAAATGGAGGCCCTGCAGCCTCTGATCCCGGTGTTGGAACAGTACAAGACCGACTCCCAACTCATATCCAAGTTCAAAGAGGAGATCAGAAACCTGTCCTTGGTGCTCCTGGCCATTCAGGAGGAGATAGGAGCCTACGACTACGAGGAGCTTCAGCAGAGGGTCCTACATCTGGAAAGCAGGCTACGTAACTGCATGAGCAAACTCAGTGAGTTCCTAAGCAGGTGGAGCTGAGTTGTCTTTCTGGTGGTCTGCAAACGATTGCCTGGGTGTTAGAGCATCTGATCCGTAGCCCAGGCAGCTCTTTAGTTAACCCTAATTTGATCTGGGTTAGGGTGTGTCCCATGAGAGTGTTGTCCAGGTTTTTTTTTAGCTTAAACTAAACATATCAGAGTGAAGTCTAACTGCTCCTTTTAATGCTATCGGTGTTGTTAACTAAGAAGAATGCTCCAAGAAATGCAGAAAGGGATGTTGCCATGCTTGTGACCGAGCCTACCAGCACAATCAATGACACGCAACTGTAGCTTTAAGGCTCCACTCTAAATGTCATCCTATTCTGTACATTGTGCACAATTAGCACAATCTGAGGCATTCCTCTGGTCAGAGGGATCATATTGGGAATAAGAAGCAGGGGTGGGTAGTAACGCGTTACAAGTGACGCAAATGAGTAAAAGAGTACAGTTTCAGAGGAACGAGTACTTTTCTAGTTACTTTCTAGGGCTGTACTCTTTACTCTTACCCAAGTATTTTTTTTAATAAATCTTACTCTTTACTCCGTTACATTTCATCTACTCTTTCATAACAATTTTGTCTTCAGTCGTTTGTCAAAAAAATAGTTTTTTCGTTTCGTGATTAGATTTGAGTTTGGGTGTTCCCTCCCGCTCCTTTAAATCTGCATCGGAGTGCGAGCACAGATGTAGCTAATTAAATGACAGACACCGACATGGAAAGTTGTCAATTGGAGGACGTTGACGAGGGAAATTCCAATCCCTGGCCACAGTTGCACGACATTTAAATTTAGAATAGGCAACACGGTCGTCATGAAATGTTGTCTTTTTATTCCCAAAGACGCAACCGTCTATGCTTTCAAAATCTCATCGTCATAGCTCCGCAAGCACATAGAGGTAAGGTTAGCGAACCGGCTCACGCTACTTAGCCAGCTAAATCCTATTATTATAGCTCTTTTTTTTTAGATTCAGGGGCGAGTAGTGGCCATTCCGAGGTCGCTACACTACCACCACCAAAATGGAGAGCGTGTCCTCACGCTTCACTATACCAAGTCACTCACGGAGACACGCCTCTCCGATGGCCATCCAGGCCAATCCCACTTCTGACACCAATGTAGCGTCTGGCGGGCAGACTCACGAATCCGTGACCTTCGGCTCAAGATGTACTGAGCGTTACTACATAAGATGAATATATTTTTTTTACCACTAACATGTATGATGGCCTTAATTTGCAAGAATCTTATTTGCAACACAAATTAATAATAGGAATACAGTATTATTTACTTTTGCAATTTATTTTGTTTTTCTATTCTGCATTGCTATGGGCTCTGGAAAACAAATGCCTATTCAAACATTAAAAATGCAGTTTGCGTTTGTACTTTCTTAAATCATTTTTCCTTGTTGTTACTATGGCGTTATAATGTCTTGAACAAAATATGTAACTAGTACTCAAGTACTTTTTTGACCATGTACTCTTTTACTCTTATTTGTGTAGTTTTTTCAGGTGGTACTTCTTTTAGGACGAGTAACCGTACTTTTACTTGAGTACAGATTTTCAGTACTCTACCCACCCCTGATAAGAAGCACTTTAGGACACACCCCTGGCGACAGACTAAGATGTGTTTCGTGGTCTGAGGCCTGCAATGAGCTGTCGAGAGTCCTGAGAAATACATATGATTAGACTTCTAATTGCTTGTGTGTGTGTGTGCGCGCGCGTGTGCTTGTGTTTGTTTGCATGATTGTTTTAACAGCATGTGGTAAACTGATGAAGATCTCTGGCCCTGTGACAGTAAAGACCTCTGGGACGAGGTTTGGAGCGTGGATGACAGATCCTCAGGCCTCTCCTACCAACAACAGAGTGAGTAGGCAGAGGGAAGTGATGGATGATGTCTGTGTGTTCGACAGAAGCTAGCAGGGACCTAGTCCCCTCTGGGCTTGCCATGCTTGTCAGTGGCCAACTGTAGCCTTCTGTGTTGAATCTAGGCCTTCTGTGCTGGACCTAGGCTTTCTGTGTTGGACCTAGGCCTTCTGTGTTGGACCTACAGTAGGCATTCTGTGTTGGACCTAGGCCTTCTGTGGGGGGGGGGGGGGTATTCTCTGAAACATGCACCGACATATTTTCTAGGTCTAATGCAAAAGAAAAATGTATCGACCAGTTCGGTCCGATCCAGAGAACGAGTGCAGTGGGGCCCAGAGTAGAATGCGTGTAATTTGGTTTGAGGGCAGCGGAATAAACAGTTTGCTTCCCAACCATAGTTGGGCTGGCCTATGACACTGTTGAAACTCTCTGTGTTTCTTCCCAGATAGCCTACAGTAGTCCAATAGCATATGGTAACCTACACAATTACAGAGGTAGTTGTGATGTTTGTTAAAAAAGTAAATAAATATAATATACGGAGAATATGTGAAGGGAGAATTGAAAGATTTTGGAGCGAGCATGGAAAGTGATGGTGGCTCACCAATGAAGATTGCTCAGTGAGTAATGAGTGGACACATCTCCTACTCTGACCTGTGGGTTGGGTACCAGTACGACAGCATTCTACCAGCTCAGAATAATGAGACAATTTGCGACACCCACACGACCGACCAAGGTATGGTAGGTCTGTACTAACAACCACAACAGACATGGACACAAAATATGTGACAGCCAGAGTCCCAAAGTGACAGCGACCACATCCACTCCATGTAGGCTGGGCACACTTTACAAAATAGATCTATCAGGCCGATAGAAAAACAAAATAAACAACGAAATATAAAAAGCATTCCCTTCAGTAGACCAACTAACTTTATCATTATTTGTACTATCTTTCTTACATATTAACAGTAGAAGTGGTAGGCAATCAGGTTGTTACAGTCTTTCTTACATATTAACAGTAGAAGTGATAGGCAATCAGGTTGTTACAGTCTTTCTTACATATTAACAGTAGAAGTGGTAGGCAATCAGGTTGTTACAGTCTTTCTTACATATTAACATTAGAAGTGGTAGGCAATCAGGTTGTTACAGTCTTTCTTACATATTAACAGTAGAAGTGGTTGGCAATCCGGTTGTTACAGTCTTTCTTACATATTAACATTAGAAGTGGTAGGCAATCAGGTTGTTACAGTCTTTCTTACATATTAACAGTAGAAGTGGTAGGCAATCAGGTTGTTTATGATCCGTTGTACTTTGGTTCTAACCCAGGTCTGGTGCATGGACAGCTACACCAACAACAAAATAGTCAAAGAGTACAAATCCATAGCCGACTTCGTGTCCGGGGCCGAGTCTCGAGCGTACAACCTGCCGTTTAAGTGGGCCGGCACCAACCACGTGGTGTACAACGGCTCGCTGTACTACAACAAGATCCAGAGCAACATCGTGGTGCGCTACAGCTTCGACACGGGCCGTGTGGTGACCCAGCGGGCCCTGGAGAACGCCGGCTTCCACAATGTCTACCCGTACACCTGGGGCGGCTTCTCTGACATCGACCTGATGGCCGACGAGCTGGGCCTGTGGGCCGTCTACGCCACCAATCAGAACGCCGGAAACATCGTCATCAGCCGGCTCAGCCCGGAGACGTTGCAAATCATCGCAACGTGGAACACGGAATACTCCAAACGGAATGCGGGGGAGTCCTTTATGATCTGTGGAACTCTGTACATCACAAACTCTCACCTGACTGGAGCGAAGGTCTACTACTCATACTCCACCAAGACGTCCAGCTATGAATACACAGACATCCCCTTCCATAACCAGTACTTCCACATGTCCATGTTGGATTATAATGCCAGGGATCGGGCCCTCTATGGCTGGAACAACGGACACCAGGTTCTGTTCAATGTCACATTGTTTCACATCATCAAGACCGAGGACGACTCCTGAGTGGGAGGAACTCAGAGGAACCCAATTGGAACCCTGGTTAACATTCCTGAGAACCCGGTGTTTCACAGCAACAGTATATTGTACAAATTCAAAGAGAAATGTCTTGATTTGGACTGGGGATGCTGTCTGTCCTAATCTCTCATTCCAAGCCTTCAAACACACTCTGTCCAGTAATGGGTTGGTTGTCTCTCTCTCCAATGTCCAGTAAGGGGTTGGAGAGAGAGAGAGAGAATTTCCTTTTAAGAATGTGGGCCTTTACTCTATTTGTCCAGTTATGAAGGGGCAGGATGTGTCATCGTCTGGTGTAGGTTTTAGTCTCTACCACAGTGCATTATTGCAACCAGATGTTGTTGAATCTGTCAGAGCAGTATGACTCACAGTTTTAACAAAAGGTCCAGACCAGGTGGTTATCAGGTGGTGACCCAAACATCAATGTTACAACCAACCCCAAATAATAATGAAAATGATAGCTACCTAATGGCTTGCCCTAAAAACTCAGAAATATTCTTCTAATAAAGCTCCCTCTTTCCTCTTTCAATAACATTGATCACTTATGGATGATCCCATCACAAAACATTTTATTTGAGAAATATCAAGACATAATTACTTTCACCTATGAAAAATACAAAAATCCCTCTTAATTTATGGCCTAATCTGGACATGATGTGATCAAATAAATTAGCCTTTTCTATAGAAGACACACTTTTCTATCTTGAAATGGTTGCACAACCTGCCCTGAAATTGGTAAACAAACTGCCCTGAAATGGTTACACAACCTGCCCTGAAATGGTCAAACAAACTGCCCTGAAATGGTTGCACAACCAACACCTTTGACACCATTATAGTAGAATGCAATAGTTTACTTCTAGATTTTTGCTCTCTTCTTTTGACAGTCTGTCGTTGGTTCTAGCTTTCTTTTCATATTCCTAAAGCAAGGCTTTACATAAATAGTGGCCTGGATGATGATGTCCTCAAAACCCGTCTCCTCGTGACAAAGCTCTGAATTTGAGCCCTAGGCCTGCATAGCAACCCCTTTTCTCAGTGTATGCTCCTCGGACTGTGAAACAGTGCCCCGAGAGTCTCACTTCAGCTCCGGTCATTTATTTTGCTTTCTTTTTATGCACATTTTAATTTGTAATTCATTCCCTGCATTTCAACTGCTCCACACTCTTTATGAAACCATGACAGATTGGATGTGCACGGGGAGATGTGCCTCTGCAAGGCACATTTATTTCTCACCTCTCAGCTACTGCAGAGCCAATCGGTGGGCTTTTGGTAAATACTCCTATGTACAGCAACTAAGCTTTTGTATCCATAGCAACCGTATTAAATGTGAGTATGTATTATTCAGTAGTCGGTTCTGTGAGCCCAGAGGATAACAGCTGCCCTGCATGATCGGCTAGCTATCCTGAACACTCTAGGCCTGCGTTCCAAATGCCCCCCTAGGGCCCCAGAGCTCTGGGCAGTGTGAGTGCACAACATAGGGGATAGGGTGGTAGTTAGGCAGTAGGCCGTGGCTTTCCTCATAGCCTCTGTAACTCTTTACAGTCTCTGAGCAGTTTGTTAGGAACACCATTCCGTTCACAAAAATCGATGGCGCTTGCAGACGGTGAGTCCAGTGACTTGCTATGTAAAGCAGGCAGACGGTGAGTCCAGTGACTTGCTATGTAAAACAGGCAG
>JACXGI010013780.1:0-20191 GCA_016801175.1 Esox masquinongy | reverse complement strand
GTTGTTATTCCAACCAATCAACTTCTAGCTTTAGCGCCTTTTCCCTGATTTGGCATTCTGACAGTTTATTACCGAATTCCAAAGTGGTCTGTTCTTGCTCCCAGCTATTCTATTGAGATAAGGATCCTGTCACCCCCTCCTCTAATGCAGTTACAATATCTCTTAGTTCTACTTAGCCTCTAGCAGACTTGCATGTTATCTTAATACTATTGCCCCACACTAACCAGTGGTGCCACTATCATTTTGAGGTGAATCTTCAGTGACTCACGAGTACGATTACCTCTATGACTCCATATTTCCAATTTGTATTTCTACCATGCACGCTCAATATGCTGAGTACGAGCACCAGTCTCAGGGTCATCAAAGCGCCTTTTACTAGCTAAATAGTTTCTTCAAGTTTGATAATTAGGCCCATGTTTATGACAGGTTATGTTGTCTTGGTTACTGTCAATTTGTCATTCCAAAGACACTGACAGGTGTCATAACGTGAAGTTGTCATAACCAAGACATTGACAGGATATTTTGTCTCAGTTAATGTCAAGTTGTCATAACAAAGACATCCCAAACAATGTCAACCTTGCATAAAAAATTACATAATCAACCGAATGACACCTAATGACAACATTCATAAAAATTCATAATGATTCCTTAATGTGTCATGTCCTGGTTATGACAGTATCATGAATGTGTCATGACACTCTTATGCACATCCCTTCAAATAAATTGTTACCGAAATCTCTGTATGCAAGAGACAAGGCTGAAAACCAATACTGGATGACCGTGATCTTCAGGCCGTCAGGCAGCACTGCATTAAAATCAGACACGATTCTGAAGTGGAAAACAACAAGGGCTCAGAAACATTTCTGAAAACAACTGTCTCTGAACACAGTATGTCATTGAATCCACAAATGCAAGTTATAACTCTACAATGCAAAGAAGAAAACATATATAAACAAGATCCAGAAACGCCGCTGCCTTCTCTAGGCCCGAGTTCATTTACGATGGACTGAGAAGAATGTGAAAAACTGTCCTGTAGTCTGGTGAATCAATATTAGAAAATCTTTTTGGGAATCATGGACGTCACGTCCTCCAGGCTAAAGACGAAAGGGACCATCCGACTTTATATAAGATCACAGTTCAAAAGCCAGCATCCGTGATGGTATGGGGGTGCATTAGTGGACATGGCATGGGTGCCTTGCACATCTGTGAAGTCATTAATGTTGAACAATATATACAGGTTTTGGAGCAACATATTCTGCCCTCCAGACAATGTATTTTTCAGGGAAGGCCTTGCTTTTTTCAGCAAGACAATGCCAAACCACATATTACAACAGCATGTTCTCCGTAGCAAAAGAGTCCAGGTGCTAATCTGGCCTGCCTGCAGTCCAGACCTGTCACCCATTGAAAACATTTGGCGCATTATGAAACAAAAAATACAACAATTACCCCAAACTGTTGAGCAGCTGAAATCCTATAGCAAACAAGAATGGGAATACATTTCACTTTCAAAACTACAGAAATTGGTCTCCTCAGTTCCCAAACGCTTACACAGTATTGTTTAAAGAAGAGGTGATGCAACACAATGGTAAAGATGGCCCTGTCCCAACTTTTTTGAAACGTGTTGCTGGCATCAAATTCAAAATGGCCATGTATTTTTCCAAAAACAATAACATTTCTCAGTTTCAACATTTGATATGTTGTCTTTGTTCTATTTTCTATTGAAAATAGGGTTTAAATGATTTGCACATTATTGCAATCCGTTTTTATTAGATTTTTTTTTTTACTTTTAGGGAAACACGGTTTGACCAAATAATTCCAGCAATACATTACTTAGAATATTTTACTCAATATTTTTATTTTGGAGGAGCTGAGGCAGGGCACAACACACATCCCTTCTTTTGCAGGTGTAACTCCATATGAGAAGTGCTCACAGACACAAAGAATTAACAGAGCCGGTAACACTTTATTTGCAGGGGTATGCATAAGAGTGACATGACACTGTCATAATACTGTCATAACCATGACATGACACATGAAGGAATTATTTTGAATGTTTATGAATGTTGTCATTAGGTGTCATGCGGTTGATTATGTCATTCTTTATGCAAGGTTGACATTGTTTGGGATGTCTTTGTTATGACAACTTGACATTAACTGAGTCAACACAACCTGTCAATGTCTTTGTTATGACAACTTGACATTAACTAAGACCTTCACGGTCTACACGTCTACACTGTCATAATGTGCGATTGGAATTATAGATTAATAGATCGGGGGCTATTTTTTATTATTATTATTTTTAGTCAATTTGAGATCTGGGGCTATTCATAAAAGATGCGGGACTATAGCCCCGGACGCCCAGGCCTAACAACGCCACTGCAGTACAGAATGGAGTGTTGAAAGGATGGGAGGATGTCAGACGAGGATGCTGATCTCTTGGTCTGCAGGGATTCATATACACTGCGTGCACAATTATTAGGCAAATGAGTATTCTCATCGTATTATTATTCCTATGCACATTTTCCAGCTCCAAACCATATAAACTTGAATGCTCACTGGATTGAATCATTTTCAGGTGATATGTATTTGTGTGATGTGGGAGGGTGTGGCAACAGTGAATAACACCTTATATCAAGGTGTGCATAATTATTAGGCAGCTTCATGACCTCAGGTAAAATGGGCCAAAAAAGAGGTTTAACTGACACTGAAAAGTCATAAATTGTAAAATGCCTTTCAGACGGATGCAACACTCTTGAAATAGCTAAACTATTGAGGCGTGACCACCTCAAACATTTTGTTGCGAATAGTCAACTGGGGTGCTAAAAATGTATGGAGAAGAAAAGACACAAACTAACTGCAAAAGACGTGAGAAGAATTAAACGTGAAGCTACCAGGAACCCATTATCCTCCAGTGCCACCATATTCCAGAACTGCAACCTGCCCTGAGTGTCCAGAAGTACAAGGTATTAAGTGCTCAGAGACATGGCCAAGGTCAAGAAAGCTGAAAGAAGACCACGACTGAATAAGATTCACATGTTGAAGCGTATTGATTGGGCAAATAAATACCTGAAGACAGATTTTTCAAAGGTTTTATGGACAGATGAAATTAGAGTGACTCTTGATGGACCAATTTAAAAATTCTGCACACTTATTGTTGCATAATAATTGTGCACATTTATGTATTCCCCTGAGAAAGATCAAAACTAATTTCTTCATCTTCATCATCTTCATCCGCTCATCCGGTATCGGGTTGCGGGGTCAGCAGCTCCAGCAGGGGACCCCAAACTTCCCTTTCCCGAGCCACATTTGCCAGCTCTGACTGGGGGATCCCGAGGCGTTCCCAGGCCAGTGTCGAAATATAATCTCTCCACCAAGTCCTGGGCCTACCCCGAGGTCTCCTCCCAGCTGGACGTGCCTGGAACACCTCCCTAGGGAGACGTCCTGGGGGCATCCTTACCAGATGCCCGAACCACCTCAACTGGCCCCTTTCGATGTAAAGGAGCAGCGGATCTACTCCGAGTTCCTCAGGAAGGCTGAGCTTCTCACCCTATCTCTAAGGGAGACGCCAGCCACCCTTCTGAGAAAATCCATTTCAGCCACTTGTACTCGCGATCTAGTTCTTTTGGTCATGACCCAGCCTTCTGGACCATAGGTGAGGGTAGGAACGAAAATTGCCCGGTATATCGAGAGCTTTGCCTTCCAGCTCAGCTCTCTTTTCGTCACAACGGTGCGGTAAAGCGAATGCAAAACCGCCCCCGCTGCTCCGATTCTCCGGCCAATCTCCCGCTCCATTGTCCCCTCACTCGTGAACAAGACCCCGAGATACTTGAACTCCTTTACTTGGGGTAACGCCTCATTCTCTACCCGGAGGAGGCACTCCATCGGTTTCCTGCTGAGAACCATGGCCTCAGATTTAGAGGTGCTAATTCTCATCCCAACCGCTTCGCACTCGGCTGCAAACCGGTCCAATGAGTGCTGAAGGTCACAGACCGATGATGCCATCAGGACCACATCATCCGCAAAAAAAGCAGCGATGAGATTCACAGCCCACCGAACTGCAACCCCTCCCCACCCCGACTACGCCTCGATATCCTGCCCATGAAAGTTACAAACAGGATTGGTGACAAAGCGCAGCCCTGGCGGAGGCCAACCCCCACCTGGAACAAGTCCAACTTACTACCGAGAATCCGAACACAGCTCTCACTTTGGACGTACAGGGATTGGATAGCCCTCAGAAGGGACCTCCTCACCCCATACTTCCGCAGCACCTCTCACAGTATCTCCCGGGGGCCCCGGTCATACGCCTTCTCCAGATCCACAAAACACATGTAGACAGGATGGGCATATTCCCAGGCCCCCTCCAGGATCCTTGCAAGAGTAAAGAGTAAACTAATGTTTCTTTTATTAAACATTCAGGTTTGAGGTTCAGTGATATTTTGGATTGACTGAGAGCATTGTGTTTTTTAGGACCCAAGAAACAAAGAGCTTTGTTGGCAGATCTCACTGTGAACCTCGACGGCTGCATGGTTGTATCCCAAAAAACTGTAAGAAACCTCGGCGTTACCTCTTGACCCTGACCTCTCCTTTGATGAACATATAAAATATGTCTCAAGAGTTGCTTATTTTCATCTTCAAAACATTGCAAAAATCAGAAACTTTCTATCAAAAACTGATGCAGAAAAACTAATCCACGCTTTTGTTAGTTCTAGATTAGATAACTGCAATGCTCTTCTTTCCGGTTACCCTGACAAATCAATAAATAAACTTGAATTAGTGCTGCACACGGCTGCTAAAATCCTAACTAGAACAAAAAAAATGTGACCACATTACTCCAGTACTAGCCTCTTTACACTGGCTGCCTGTTAGGGTTAGGGCTGATTTTAAGGTTTTATTGTTAACCTATAAATCAATACATGGACTTGCTCCTACTTACCTCGCTGAAATGATCCAGCCATACATACCTACACATAACCTTAGATCGCAAGATGCAGGCCTTTTAATTGTACCTAGAATTTCTTCTCTCATAGAGCTCCACTACTGTGGAATGATTTGCCAATTAAGGTTAGAAATGCAAACTCAGTGCAAACTTTCAAGTGTCTACTAAAGACTCATCTCTACAGCATGGTCTATGATAAAGTGTAGTCTGGCCCAGGGGCATGAAGGTGACCAGAAAGGCTTGATACTGTCCACCCTTGCTGTCTTGCCAGGTGGGCTCTCATCGCCACTGGGATGCCCTCCCTCCAATGCCATTCAGGGGCGGAGTCGCTGGCTTGTTGTTGTCTCTCTGTTGCTCACTTGTGCAATGGGCTTGTACTTTGCTGGCAATACTCGGCCTTCATTCAGGGTGGTTACGGTTGGTGGGTGTCCCTTGGTTGATGCTTGGCAATGTGGGTGGATTGATTTCCTGCCTGTTGGGCCCTGTCTGGGGCCTCCCCCGGATAGGGCCACAGTGTCATCGGACCCCCCTGTCTCAGCCCCAAGGTCTTACGCTGCTATATTATTGTGCTGGGGGAGTACGGTCAGTTCTCCTTCTCCACTATAAATCCTTGTAGATCTAAGGAATGCATTTTCTAAAATTTTCCCTGTCTCCTGCCGTTTTAAACTTAGGAGGACATGAGGTCCTGGCCCAGACCTGAGGAGTACCAGGCTTGAAAGACCCGTTGCTGTCCTGGTCCAAATTCCTCCTGGTTGTGTTGCAGATCGAGACGATACCTGATGATTTCAACTGCCACTGTGCTGACACCTCCCCCTCCCGTGTTGTCCCTGTCCTTGTCCATCTGGTCATGCTTCCAACCTGGACTAAGTTTAAATAGACTCTGGACTCAGCCCACATGCATTTATTAGTTATTACAATTTGTACTCTTAATATGTTCACCCGGCACAGCCAGAAGAGGACTGGTCACCCCTCTGAGCCTGGGTCCTCTCTAGGTTTCTTCCTAAATTTCGGCCTTCTGAGGGAGTTTTTCCTAGCCACTGAAATTCAACACTACTGTTGTTTGCTCCTTGGGGTTTTAAAGGCCGGGTGTTTTGTAAAAGCATTTAGTGAAAACTGCTGATGTAAAAAGGGCTTTGTAAATAAATTTGATTGATTGATTGATTGTTTGTTCAACAATAAAATAAATCTGGAGGAATACGATTTGTCTAATAATTGTGCAAGCAGTGTAAAACAAAGACTCTGTATGCTAATACAGGAGAGACAGTAAAGCTACAGTGTGTGGGTACAAATGATGGTGACAACATAACAGTCAGATGGTCTCATGTGGACCAACGCCAAAAAAGAAGAATACAGTCTGAGAACAGAGCCTCACTGCTCATCACCTACAACTTTCTGGAGGGCGTGGATTCTTTTTATTACACCTGTGTGGTACTGGAGGGACAGACGTTCAGTAGGAGATGAGGCTGTACTGCCCTGCTTTAACCACGATAACAAGACTGTGGTAAGGTGGCAGTTCCAAAACATCAGGCATTTGGAAAATAGTACAGTTGTCAGAGAAAATCAGATGTATGGGTCAGATGGAAGAACATCAGGAAACTACTCCCTGGTCTTCACATGACTGATGCTCAACCACTCAGGGTGGTATTCCTGCTTTGACCAGTTACAAGAAAGGTTACCTTTAAAAGGCTATTAACTACTGGTGTGTCCCAAGTCTGAGCCACTCACAGAATTCTTCTCAGTGGGAGAGGAGGTTGTTCTCAGCTGTAACTCTGATCTCACTGAGTCTGACAGGGTGGTGTGGTACAGAAAGACTGCTCAGGTGGACAATGCCATTCTGGACATACGACCAATTAAACCCGCAAACTACCCCAAAGACCTGGATGGAAGAATTAATGCATCTGACCCTCGCTCCTTTCTGGTTCTCTTTCACCTCTCACCAGCTGACAGTGGGGAGTACTGGTGTGCTGTCTTCTATGAAGGGGTGTGTGTCTCAGTAACTAAGACAGTCTTGGTGGAGTGGGACCCCCTTTGGCATCAACTCCATGTTCTACAGAGTTTAGTCTTCACTGATGGCCTGTGCTCTGATGGGGATGGTCTGTGTTCTGATCACTGTGAACCTGAAGACCAAGAAAAGAGACCAGGCTTCCCTGAAGACCAGGAGGATTGCAGCCCAGTCACAGAGACAGAGGAGCAGCAGAGTGGAAGAGGAGAGAGAAGAAATTGATTAAAAAAGAGGACAGATGAAAGAGAGTAAAGAAGAGAAATGAGACTGAGAAGATGAGACTGAGAAGATGAGGCTGTATACGTAGGGCCCAGGTGTAAAAGACACCTTGGTCTCAGTCTGTGTTCCTTGTTGAAATAAAGGTATAATCATTTCCCTGTACCCTTTCTCTCTCCCTCCACCCCTCCACCTCTTCTGGCTTTCTGTTCTCCATTTCTCCTTTTGCCTCTTCCACCTCTTCTGTCTTTCTGTTCTGTCTTTCTCCCTTTGCCTCTTCCACCTCTACTCTCCCTCCTCTCTTTCTCCCTCCTGTCCCTCCCATCATGTCTCTACCTCTTCCCTCTCTCCCTCCTCTCTCTTTACCTCTTCCCTCTCATCCTCTCTCTATCCCTCCACCTCCTACTTCTGTCCATTTATTCCTGCTAACAGGTTTTCCACTCATTACAAAACTGTTAATTTCTTTTACAGTTTAGAAAGTATATACGTAAAGGTGCAGAACCTTCCGACAACAAAATGAAAGAACATTTTCTTACAAAGTTGTAATTAGCATCAGGTTGTCATGTGATTTAAACACATCTAGTTCTGTCACTTCACAACGTAGATGAATAGATATGTTCAGCTGCATCCTCTGTGAAAAGATAACAGAATCACTCATATAAGACTTAAACATCAGCAGACGACAGTGTGTCCTACCAGACAGACCAACGTGGTCTTAGGAGACTACGCAGACTATTTTACGTAAATCCATGTCACCCGATTTTGTTTGATATGTTACGTTACATTACAATGCGCTACCAAAACATATAATATAATACGAATTGGCTAAAACGTAACATATCTTACGAACGCTATTACAACATATAAAATGTTACAAATGCAATTAAAACGTATAATATGACACGAACGGCAGACAAACGTATCATATTTTACGAATATGATACGAACGTTATGAAAACGTATCATTCATTACAAATTTTAACAAAATGACCAAGCTGTGCTTTGAACCAGCAACTTTCAGATCTGCAGGCAGGTACCCTACCCATTTCTCCACACAGGGTATATGGATCCCAGGATGAGTAATGGCCTTACCAAGGTTGTTACAATATGTAATGCATTGTAATGTTGCAGTTGAGTTAACGTTAGGTATCACAGCACTGGGGTTAAGGTTAGGGTTAAGGTTAGATATCACAGAACTGGGGTTAAGGTTAAGGTTTGGGGTAAGGTTAGAAAACGAAAAAGGTTAGGTTAAGGTTTGGTTAGGGTTAGGTATCACAGCACTGGGGTTTAGATTAGGGTTTGGGTTAAGGTTAGGTATCACAGCACTGGGGTTAAGGTTAGGGTTAAGGTTTGGGTTGGGATTAGAAAGAAAATCACTTACAAAATATTAATATTGTAACACCACTACTCACCTCCCCTAACTGGAAGTTCCTGTTTGGAGCAGTGGGTAGAGCACCCATCTGCGAAGCGGAATGTCCCTGAAATGTTTCTGGATTATTACTCTAATGATAGTTTACCTAACATAATATATCTTATGAATTCGGCTGTCAAAGATTTACGTAAAATAGTCTGCGTATTCCCCTGAGACCAGGCTGGACAGACAGACATCTCTGAATAGAATGGCTTGGGTCATAAAGCTCAGTGTTTTACTGGCTGTTCTAATCAGAACCTTCCACACAGACCTGGACATCAATACAGAAGGTGATCCCTATAGCTTTTACATTCCTATTGATGTAGACTACTGTTTGATCTTCAGATACTCAGATGAAGAGAACCTGCTGCTGTGGAACACTTCTAACCCACTTGACATTTTAGAAAGTATATGTAAAAAATGCAGAACCTTACGACCACAAAATGAAACAGAAAATAATACGACAAACTATGTAATTAGCATCAGGTTGTCATGTGATTTAAACACATCTACTAGTTCTGTCACTTATCAGCTCAGATTAATAGATATGTCCAGCTGCATTCTATGTGTGAAAAGATAACAGTATCACTCATATAAGATCCACTGGGTTGAATGTGTTAAGACTTCAACATCAGCAGACAACAGTGAGACTTACCAGACAGACAGACATCTCTGAATAGAATGGTTTGAGTCATTAAGCTCAGTGTTTCACTGTCTGTTCTGATCACCACCATCTATACAAACCTGATCACGAAGTCAGAAGGGTATTCCAATGAGTTTTACATTCCTATTGATATAGACTACTGTTTGATCTTCAGATCCTCAGATGAAGAGAACCTGCTGCTGTGGATCTGTAAGTCCACTGAAACCTGGCATGTTAGCTAGAGATTGAGAGAAAATTTGTATAACAGCATATTTCCAGATAAAATATGGAAAAATTATCATCAAGTAATTATATTCCTCACTCACTTTTTGAAATTCCTAAACTGTATAAGTGCTACTAGAGTTTCTGTCAGTTGCAGTATGATGTACAGTGATACTAGAGTTTCTGTCAGTTGCAGTATGATGTACAGTGATACTAGAGTTTCTGTCAGTTGTAGTATGATGTACAGTGAAACTAGAGATTATGTCAGTTGTGGTATGATGTACAGTGGTACTAGAGTTTCTGTCAGTTGTAATATGATGTACAGAGTTTGTTAAACATAATTGCATTACATGTAATGTTTAGTGTTCTTGAACTTTCTCCTAACCTTTTCTGATGTAAAGTTTACAAAACCACTGCATAGTCTAAATGTTTCTGGGTAACCTACTTATAGGGTCAAATGTGTTTGCTGAAATTCAACAAGAAGTTAATTGTAAAAAAAAGTAAGTAATGGTAGTACTTAATGGTAGTGGTAGTAGTAGTGGTAGTAGTGGAAATAGTGCTAGTAGTAGTAGTAGTAGTGGAAGTAATAGTAGTACAGGTAGAATTAATAGTAGTACTAATAGAATTTGTTGTAGTAATGATTGTAATTTTAATAGTTCATAAGTTTTGGACAAAGTAATTACGTATTATGATTTGGTAGTCATTCTATGGTTTAGATTATGTAGTTATAATATTTTTGGCATTTATTACAATACATATTTCATGACAAAGATTGTTTTCTCATTAAACATTGAAGCTTTTCCTCTCCATAATGTCCATGAATAAAATAATAAATATAACTTTAAAATGTAAAATTTTATTTATGAAGGTCTTTGGCCTGAAACATTGCAGTTTATAATAAATTACAACACTTGTGAGCATCACCAGTGTGCAAGAATATTTTCATTTTCTATCAGTAACATTTTTTCTCACAACTGGTCATTTCACTTCAGCTGTGTGATAATTAGATTTTTGATTTAAACTTTTTTTTATCAAACAAACTGGTTCAGGGATGATGACTTGGTCACATCTTGAACGGTGTAGGGCCCTTGGTGTAATACCAAGTTTGGGGAACCTTGTCGGACAACATGGCAGAACTACAATGAAAAAGTGTCTGTGGGACACTTTTTACTGTTTACTAACAGAAAAATGATATGAATTGTTTTTTTTAACCAGAGGCTTATTGGCCTTGGCACATTTTCTGTGAAGAACATGAAAAATATTTCGGTGTATCCCCTAGTTTTTTCCAACAGTGGGGGGAGGGACTTGTTGACAACATGAAAAGGCTGGATGTGTTAAATGCTAGAAACATGTTTTTAATGTATTGCAAAATCATCCTTCCTGTACATCAAGTCTCTCTTGCGTGTCAACTTAATTTTCTTGGGGACTGATTGTTATTCATGACAAGGGGAATCCAGAGGGCAAAGCCCACCAAAAATATGAAAATGGTTGAACCTCCCCTAAGTAAAATATATTTTCACATCACCCTCCCAGAGCCTTTGGGAAAAAAAATATGACCCTTCCAATTCAAAATGCCAAGGTAGCCAATACTATAGGCCCACTGTACAAAAAACTGAGCCAATAAAAGTGGAAATATTGAAATGTATATAGCCTGATTAGCTATAGTCTGATTAGCTATACATTTGAAACGCGAGGGCACCTGTATTCTGGGCAGTCGGCTCAGTTTGCTTCACCTTCACTCTCTGGAACATAGAGAACCAAAACCACAGTCAGCATTTCCAGACTCTCCTCCATGTACCTATCTGAGAGTCCCTTTTGTTCTTGCCCTGACGAGTCCTGATGGACTCCAGGTGTGGCTTGTCAGGGTTCCTTGTTTGGGCTACGTTCAGCAACCCCACTGTTCTCCTGTGTGGTGCCTTAAGGGTAGGGTGGCACAACGCTGAAGGTCCACTACGGTGCCCCCCATGCCACACCTCCTTTTAGCTAACGGTGAGAGTGATAGTCACGGCTGTGGGGCAGGACACGAGGTGCAGAGCAAGAGTAGGGAAACATCCTTTTATTGGTACTGACAAAAACAACAAAAGGAGAGGTACACTGCAAACCGAAGCAAACAATGCAAAAAATAAACTACAAAGCAAAAAAGGCAACTTAAATAGGGTCCCCCATCAGAGGTAATGCCTTCCCTAGTTCTTTGTGAGGTATTGCTTTTGTGTAGCGGATGCATACTGAGCCTTGTTCTCCGGGTTTTTTTTTTTTGATACAGTGGATTTATTACCTAGACCGTGTTTCGACCAACCCCCTTTGCCTAACCCTTGTCTGTGCTTTTGCCTTTACCAGCCTTTTTGACCTGCTAGACCAGTTTTCAGCCCTGGACTATCCCTCCTCCGTCTGTCGTTGTGTACCTCTGCCCTGCCGTCCAGCCTTTCCGTGTACCGACCTGTGCCTGCCTCTTTGTTTTTTGACTGTTGCCTTCTCCCTGTATTACTCCATTAAAGAGCGCGTACCGCGTTTGTTCCATCTACCCCTGCCTCCCTGGTGTATTCGTTACAGAATACCTCACCCTTATACACGATGGATACAGCGGAGCTCCAAGCGCACCTCGCACAACAGGAGGAGCGGATCGAGGAACTCTGTCATATTCTACGTCACCCCCCGCCTGCCGTTCCTCTAAGCGCTCCATCACCTTCCCCGCTGACTCTCTCCTTGCCCAACAAATATGACGGTTCTCCGGGACAGTGTAAGTACATCAGCCTGTTCTCCAACTCCACTCTGTTGTGAGGTATTGTTCGTAGTGGACCTGCCAAGCCTTTGCATAGCGCTCTTTCTTGTTCTCATTCCCAGCCTGTTGTCCTCTCCTTTTCTTGCCCTGTCCCCGTTTGTCTTGGAGTATAGAATCCTGCCTTGTGACCTGCCTGCCTGCCCAGTGGATTCTCCTACCTGCTTGCCCCTGCCTGTACTGTCGCCCTCGTGGACTGTTTACCTGGTTACCGTACCCGCCTGCCTGCCCCGTGGATTATCCTGCCTGCCTGTTCCTTCATGTACTGTCGTCTCCGCGGACTGATCACCTGGTTACCGAATCTGCCTGCCTGTCTCTCGTTTTGCTCGTGCCTTATCCCTTGTGCTTTCGCTAATAAATCGACAGTTGCGTTCCGCAATTGGAACCTCAAACCCCTGGTCCCGGTGTTCATTGCACTCAAAGCGAGTATAGAAAGAGTTCAGTTCCTCTGGGAGAGAAGCCGACATCTCCCCCACACTACCTGTATAGGCTTTATAGTCAGTGATGGTTCTCAGACCACTCCACATGTTCCTGGTATTGGAGCCCTGGTAGAGAGATTCTACTTTGACTCTGTATTGACTTTTTGGGGTTTTTATTGCCTTCCTGAGATCATAACGGGAATTATTATAATTGTCCATGCTGCCGGATTTGAATGCTGCAGTCAGTGCCTTTAGCATGGCACTGATACCACTGTTGACCCACAGTTTTTGATTAGGAAATGATTTTGTAGTTTTATGTGGTACAACTTCGTCAATACATTTGCTAATAATACCGGTCACTGACTGTGTATTCATTGATATTGCCTCCAGACGCCTCTCGGAACATTTCCCAGTCTGTGGTGAGGAAACAGTCATGTAAATCGGCGTCCGATTCGTCCCTCCATCGTTGAATGGACCTTGTCACTGGTGTCGGGAAGTTGATATGTTTTTTTAAACTTCAGTAGGACTTTCTTCGGATTGGCGCCATTAAAATCGCCAGCAACAATAAAGGCAGCCTCCAGATGTAAACATTCAAGCCTATCGATAACTCGAAAAAGTTTGTAGAGCGCAGCCCCAGCGTTGGCTTGGGGGGAGGGGGGCGGGTGCACACAGCTGTTAAAATGGCTGATGTATAATCCCAGGGTAGATAGTAAGGGCGACATTTAATCGTAAGATGCTCCAGATCAGGACAGCATCCAGAAGAGATACAGTCCACATCCACAACCAAAGATTGTTTACCAAGAAGCAGATACCACCCACCCTGCTTTTACCGGACTCTGCTGTTCGATCCTGCCAATGAATGGATAGCCCTTTCGGAACAATGGCCACATCTGGGATTGAGGGCTCCAGCCATGTTTCAGTGAAAACCAGTACGTTACAGTTCTTAATGTCCCACTGGAAAGCTAGCCTGCTCCTAAGTTCGTCCAGCTTGCTGTCTAGTGACTGGACGTTCGCTAAGAGAATACTTGGGAGAGGAGCACGGTTTCCCCGCATTCGGACCAAAACTCCACCCCGCTTCCCACGCTTCCTCCATCGGCATCGTTTTCCAGGTGCTTGCTCAGGTAAGCACAACAAAGGGTATCCCGGGTTGTTCGCTGAACTTGATGTTCTGGACGAAAAATACTATTCCAGTGCAGTTCTGATGTCCAGTAGGGATTGTCTGTTATAGGTTAATAACGTGGTTGCGAATGTTGCAAAATTACACAACAATAGTAACAATAATAAAACAATTAATCCGCAAAGTTGGTTGGGAGCATGAAAAACGGCAGCCATCCTCAACGGCGCCATCTCAGTTATGTTATCATCACAAATGATAACAGACACTGAGGCCTCCAGTTATGTTCTGAAATCAGGGAGAGGGTCCTCAGTATCACCATCTCAAATGATAACAGACACTGAGGTCTCCAGTTATGTTCTGAAATCAGGGAGAGGGTCCTCAGTATCATCATCTCAAATGATAACAGACACTGAGGTCTCCAGTTATGTTCTGAAATCAGGGAGAGGCTCCTCAGTATCACCATCTCAAATGATGACACTGAGGTCTCCAGTTATGCTGCCAATGTGCTGGTCCACAACAGACAGTGAAGAGTCACTCTGCCCTCCTCCTGTATTACTTATATCCATTTTGTGGATCATCATTTTTTCTTTGCATATGAATTCAAGTCAAACCATATCTTATACTCATATCATTAACTATTCTGCACATTTTAATTTCATTAACTTTTCTGATCACCGAAGTGGAAGCAAAACAAGCCATACTTTTCTGATCACCGAAGTGGAGCCCTCAGCAATAGATTGACAAATCAGAGAAACAATATTGCCTGGGAGCAGGTTAGAGCTGTGGTCAATTCTGCCTCATCTGAGGGCAGAACAGTTAATGAAATGAAAAAGAAATGGTTTGATTTGAACACATATGCAAAATAATATTATGATGGCGGTTTAGAAGTGCACCATCATAGTCTTTGGCAGACTATTTTTCAACTTTTTCAACTGCCACAGGAAGTACATACTCTGCTGAGCTTTCCTCACATGCTGCCACCTTTTGGACAGGAATGCGGAACAGAAGTCCAGGCTTCTGTTGACAGTGGGGTCAATGTTGTTGACCCCTTCTGTTGACAGGCTATGTTGACAGTCGTTGTAGTAATGATATTTTTATATATTTTGGTACAGGGATCAATTGTTATTTATACATTATTTATGTCTAATTTGTGATTCTGGCCTTGCCTCATCACAACAACTCCACAGCTGGATAGGGAGAGTTGAAGATTGTCTCCTCCAATCAATTTTGTGTTATTAGAGCTTGTATCTGACAAACATATTTTCAACCAATTCATTTTAAATAATGCACTTTATATCAACAATCCAGAAACAGACTTATATTTGCATAGCCGTTATCTTTGACGTCATTATTCTAAACCAGTGTGTTGGTTCCTGTGAGCCATGGATGTTGTGAAAAGCCTGCAGTCTATAAGAATGTATTCATATTATTGTAAAGCAGTAAATCCCCACTAGATGGCGGCAATGTTTTGAAGACTAGCATATGGATGTCTGAAATCCTGCCCTGATTCTACAAAAAATTAAATATCTTCTGTTGCATAGTTAGAGAAAAAACTAACCCAAGCATACATACACACAGAAACACACATTTAATTGCACATAGGTAATAAATGAGCAGCAATCTGCTGTTTTGGATTGGAATTGGACTGTTTTTGATTGTATGGGACTGTTTTTTACTGTATTGGACTTTATTTGACTGTATGGGACTGTATTTGACTGTATTTTAATTAGTAGAATATACAGCCAGCAATAATAAGTTAATTAATTTTTTATGTGTTCAGGCACAGAAAAGGCCAGAGATAATTTCATAAACCTTTGATAATCTGAGTATAACTAATTCATCTCTCTCAGAGGATATCAAATCTTTCTTTGTCTAATATTAACATACCAGACATAAAATGAAAAAAATCAATTGTTGACTCTTGGTCAACAACTCTCCCTGTCCTCCCCTTCAACCAGTCAGCCTCACGTAGAGGAGAGAAAGAAACCAAGGCCTTCTCTTCATCTTATCTGAGCTGCAAGAAAAAGTTGCCTCATCACCTGTTGTGATGAGGCAAGGCCAGAATCACAAATTAGACATAAATAAGGACAGGGAGAGTTGTCTTCACAATTAAACTGTGGAAAATTGTAGGGAATTTTAAAAGAAAAACCTGCCACCTCAAAATCAGTCCAATCCCACGTGGCCACCAGATGGAGTCATGACACAGTGGAGGGGGGCCATGTGGCCACCAGATGGAGTCATGACACAGTAGAGGGGGGCCATGTGGCCACCAGATGGAGTCATGTCACAGTGGAGGGGGGCCACGTGGCCACCAGATGGAGTCATGTCAAAGTGGAGGGGGGCCATGTGGCCACCAGATGGAGTCATGTCAAAGAGGAGGGGGGCCATGTGGTCACCAGATGGAGTATATCATTGGAGAGTAGGCATGAATCGTGTTTACTTTTGAGTTATATTTTTAAGATACTTTTTGTTGCAAGTTTTGTTCCTTACCCTATGCTGACGTTTCGTGTTACATCTTGAAGGCTTGTTTTTTTGTGAGTCCCAGTAGAAGGACCCCTTTTGTTCTTTCCAATAAAACCTTTTACTTGAGCACATTCCTGGATATTGGACTGATGTTTTAAACTGTGCTGCAATACACAGAAGGTAACATAATATGGTAACATTAAATATTCAGAAAGACTTGTTTGTTTTTGTTCAATAATTGTTAGGTCTTTAGCACCCATAACATACTCTGTTTTAATCTCAGTAGCTGAAGGACTGTGTCAGGATGGAGTTTGTTCACATGGTGAAATACCACAGATAAACATTATTCTGATGATAATGGTTTGTGGTCTGAAGATTCTTAATCATTATATCATGGGGTTTTATGCTTGACATCTGTAAAAGCATTTTGTGACAACTGCTGATATAAAAAGGGCCTTATAAAATACAAAATGATTGATCATAATATTTTTTGTCTGCTAATGCTTGCATGACATGCATACAGAATATTTACAAATGTATTTTCCCCACAAAACAAAATGTTAATATTACTAACATCAATCAATGCTTTTTGTTTTACTGGGTCCCCTCTGAGATCAGAAGTTCAGGGTCTTCTCTGAGTCTTCAGGGATGTAGTATTTGGGGTTTGAGGAAGAAGAGCTCCCATTTGTCACAATAGAAAATACACAGAGCAAGTAAGAAGGGTCAGATCTCACATCTGCAAATATACATAATCTTTTTTGTTGAACATCTCGTGAACGTGTCGGTCGTGAACGCAAACTCAGATGACAGGCCTGTTCTGTGTTCAACAGCTGAGGTGGAGCTCTGGCTGTTTTTATCATAGTGTTCCTACCATCGTCAGCAGGAGAAGACACATTCTCAGTGCTACAGTTGAAACCTGTGTGTGTGTGTGTGTGTGTGTGTGTGTGTGTGTGTGTGTGTGTGTGCGTGTGCGTGTGTGGGTGGGTGCTCTTTAAGAAATTCTGTTCATTTACATTGTTCTTCACAGAAAATGAGCCAAGGCTAATGAGTCTCCATTGTGTCAAATATCCAGTGTGCTATTTTTCCTTTAGTAAATGTTGTGGGCACCATCTCTTCCTGCCTGTTGATCTGCACCTGTGTTATTTTGCTGTGCCATTGGTTGTGTTGTACTGAGTGATGTATTACAGCTTGCCAACAGGAGGAGACTGCTTTGAACGCACCCCTGCATAAAGGACTGGATTGGAGGACCAGCTGATGCTAATCAGCAGCTAATAACCAGATGTGAAAAGATGAGCCTGGTAGAGGATGTTAGAGTACAACGCCTGTGAACACAAGTGTGGCTGGAAGGACAAACTGGAGCCCAGGTTTGGAAATACAACTAAAAGGGAAGTGATTTTAATCAATAACAGTTAAGGAGACAAACACATTCCCACTATTAAAGAAATTGGACCAATGCATATGGGCTGTATTTTACAGGGACAGATGTATAGTCATTGCGTTATCAAATTGGACCAGGGGCCATATTCACAAAACATCTTAAGGCTAAAAAAGTAGGTCCTAACTGCTGATTTTGGAGAGACTCTTAAAAAATCAGTCCTAAAGTCTTAACTTCAGGACTCCTAAAACTTTGGTCTAAGAGTATTTCACAAAGCGTTTTAGCACTAAAACTAGCTCCTAAAACTGGGAATAGTTAGGGGTAATGAAGAGGACTCCTAAGTCATTAAGACCAAACCACAAACAATTCTCAAAGGGCTGCCGGCAATCCACCTTGTAATCAGGTTGGAGTTTTAAAAACATTTAATGATACTGAGCTTTTAAAAAGGTATCGCCTTAATCGTAATGGTATTCTGACCATAGTAGACCTAGACAGGGATGCTGTCACTTCACCAACAAACAGAAACAACCCAATAACACCGGAGATCAAGGTTGTGACAATTCTAAGCTACTTGTCCACAGGGAAAATGCAGCTATGCAGCGTAGACAAACTAGGTATATCTCAGTTATCTGTCAATAGAATATTACATCAAACAATAAATGCTCTCTCCAGACCCCATATCGTCATATCGTTTCGTCATTCGCCAACTACAAAGAAACAAAGCCAACTTCATGGCCATAGCGGGACCACCCAGTGTAGTTGGTGCTATAGATGGGCCATATAATTGCACGAATTACTGCACCATCAAAAGATGAATGCACATTTCTTTACGAGCAGCCAGACATGGAAGAGGCTTGTTCACTGATAGAGACCCCTCCCGTATAAGCCAATCACCATGGGCATAGTTAGTAGGCTTGTCCGTGGAAAACGACATCATCCATAGCAACGGGGTCAAACCTGCCCTTTCTCCTAGCTTAAGATTTCTCCCCATTCCTTAGTAAAAGATCTTAGTAGCTTTGTGAATAGGTTTTAATGGACTAATTCTTAAAATTCTATTGCCTGTCTGATTTCAGAATTAAAGTCCCCTGTTTTG
Organism: Esox masquinongy; assembly: GCA_016801175.1. Taxonomy (NCBI): domain Eukaryota; kingdom Metazoa; phylum Chordata; class Actinopteri; order Esociformes; family Esocidae; genus Esox; species Esox masquinongy. The sequence continues at coordinate 1,518 of JACXGI010013780.1, read as the reverse complement.
CATCCATATAGTCTGTCTTGGTCGTTGTGGCCATCTTAGATGTACAAGATGGTGGCGCGCGCACTTCGCAAGGCTCAGTGTCTACCCAGTTTTTGCAAATTAGCAGTAATTTACTTAATAGTTCTTAGTTTATTCACTCAGTACAGCATGGCATACATTTAATGTAGCTGACAAGATCTCCTGGATATTGGAGCACAATGCACAGATAGAGTATTTGACAACTTCCAACATTCACTGGAGATCATGAAGACACCCCGGGAGACACAATTTACATTGCAGACAGGAAGAATTGATTTGACTAGTAAAACAAAGGTGAAAAAAAATAGTGTGCTGTCAGCTGGTGCAGGAGTGGGTGAGTATCCTCGCTTTGTGTTCCATGTCACCCTAAGAGACTGTTGGTGTGTCCAGAGACTCTCTTTGGGTAGGTTGTCTTAGGCAGCCACGTTCAGAGTTCTGTCTCTCTGGCTCAGGGGGAATATTCTAGTATTCCCCATAGTGAATCACACCAAGTGTCTGACCAAGTGTCTGACCAAGTGTCTGACCAAGCCTTGCGTACTATTGTTTGTTTATAGCTGTTCAGCTGAGGTCTGCAATCTAGACAGCTTTGGCACATGCTATTGAGGCAGCTCTGGCTCCTTTCTCTTCTGCTCTGGATGGTATCCAAGCCACCGCCTCCAACCACGGCCACCATATTGAGGCCTTTGAACACGATCTATGTGATTTCAGCGACTACATGGTGTCCTTGAGAAATCACTTGCCCGTCTGACATCTGAGAACCCAGAACTGGTCGACAAGACTGAAGACCTGGAGGTCCGCGCAGCTGCACACTTCAGGTGATCGGAATTCCAGAGAGGTTGGAAGGCAGAGACCCGGGGGGATTCTTGGCTGATTTTTTTCGCTGAAGTGTTGGGTACCACCCTCATTCCTGCTCGCCCGAAACTGGACAGGGGTCATCACATCAGCTCTCCCCCAGCAGGTTGAGGCGACAGCACCAGGCCCACTGTGTTTGTCGTTAGGTTCCATAACTTCCAGGACACCTTAAATTCAATCACCCATTTACCAACTTGTTTTCTTCTGAGCTGCAGGCCATACCATCACGGATGCTGGCTTTTGAACTATGCACAGACAACAAGCCAGATGGTCCCTCTCCTCTTTAGGCCAGAGGACGTGGCATCCATGATCCCCAAAAAGAATTACAAATACTCTTATAAATACTGATACTGTAGCAGACTCGGGTGTGGTGTTTCCATATCACCAAGTTCAATAACAACAACACAGACAGCATGATTACAATGTAGTTGGGGTATTTATTAGGGACATTTATAAACAGTGGGGGAGAAAATAAAGGGGAGTCCATCAACCAGTTCACCGTCCTCACTCCATTCTCATCGTTCGTTGTCCTTAGTCCAGAAGTAATCCAAAAACTGGGTCCTCGTCCAATCTGGTTCGGTACACGGGGGTAATTTGGCAGTCCAGGCGGTAACCGGCAATCATACAGATAGGGTTATCGCTACGCAC
>JACXGI010013779.1:0-20437 GCA_016801175.1 Esox masquinongy | reverse complement strand
CAGCACTCAGTCTTTTTGGGTAGGAGTCTATTAGCATGGCACATCTTGACGTGGCAATATTTGCCCACTCTTCTTTGCAAAAGCGCTCCAAATCTGTCAGATTGCGAGGACATCTCCTGTGCACAGCCCTCTTCAGATCACCCCACAGATGTTCAATTGGATTCAGGTCTGAGCTCTGGCTGGGCCATTCCAAAACGTTCATCTTCTTCTGGTGAAGCCATGCTTTTGTGGATTTGGATGTGTGCTTTGGGTCGTGCTGCAAGGTGAACTTCATCTTCCGCTTTCTAACGGACGCCTGAAGGTTTTGTGGCAAAATTGCCTGGTATTTGGAACTGTTCATAATTCCCTCCACCCTGACTAAGGCCCCGGTTCCAGCTGAAGAAAAACAGCCCCAAAGCATGATGCTGCCACCACCATGCTTCACTGTGGGTATGGTGTACTTTGGGTGATGTGCAGTATTGTTTTTGTACCAAACATACCTTTTGAAATTATAGCCAAAAAGTTCAACCTTGGTTTCATCAGACCATAAAACATTTTCCCACGTGCTTTTGGGGGACTTGATGTTTGTTTTTGCAAATTTCAGCCGGGCTTGGATGTTTTTCTTTGTAAGAAAAGGCCGTCTTGCCACCCTACCCCAAAGCCCATTCATATGAAGAATACGGGAGATTGTTGTCACATGTAGCACACAGACAGTACTTGTCAGAAATTCCTGCAGTTCCTTTAATGTTGCTGTAGGCCTCTTGGAAGCCTCCCTGACCAGTTTTCTTCTCATCTTTTCATCAATTTTGGAGGGACGTCCAGTTCTTGGTAATGTCTCTGTTGTGCCATATTTTCTCCACTTGATGATGACTGTCTTCACTCTGTTCCATGGTATATCTAATGCTTTGGAAATTCTTTTGTACCCTTCTCCTGACTGATACCTTTCAACAATGAGATCCCTCTGCTGCTTTGGAAGCTCTTTGTGGACCATGGCTTTTGCTCTGAGATGCAACTAAGAAAATGTCAGGAAAATCCTACAAGAACAGCTGAACTTTATTTGTGAATAATCAGAGTCACTTTAAATGATGGCAGGTGTGTAATGACTTCTATTTAACATGAGTTTGAATGTGATTGGTTAATTCTGAACACAGCCACATCCCCAGTTATAAGAGGGTGTGCACACTTATGCAACCAGGTTATTGTAAGGTTTTATTTTTCATTTTTCCCCCTCGAAGATTTCAGTTTGTTTTTCAATTGAATTGTTCACATTATGGGTCACATTAAAAGTGGAAAAAGTTCTGACATGATTTATCTTTGTCTCATTCTTTCACATCACAAAAACCTGGCATTTTAACAGGGGTGTGTAGACTTTTCATATCCACTGTATATAAATAAACATAAAACATAAAAAGTTAACAAAAGACAACCAACAGAGTTGGTGGCAGTGGAACTATTTAAAATTTTCTGTGAGAGTTTTCTTTGCTGCTTCCTGAGTTGAGGTAAGGTCATACTCAACCAATGTCATAGTGCATGAACCTGCAGGACAAAGTCACTGCCTTGATGTAGCAGAGACCAACAGCGCGTGGTTGAGGGTTGCACCAAGGTTCTTTGCACTCTGGAGGAGGACACAGAGGAGTTGTCAACCATGGTGGACATGTCCTGGAGAACACTGCCCTTCCCGTAAAAGAAGAGCACCTCAGTCTTGTCATGGTTAAGCTTGAGGTGGTGGCACAGAGAAATGCATGTTGTCACCTGGGTGTCGGAACAGAGCCAAGACTTGGTGTATAGAGAGAAGAGGAGAGGGCCAAGAACCAAGCCTTGGGGAACACCAGTAGTAAGAAGCTATGCGACAGACACCAATCCTCTCCATGTCATCTGGTAGGAGTGGTCTGCCAGGCAGGAAGCAATCCACAGTGTATAGTTCACAGTGTCGAAGGCAGCAGATAGATCAAGGAGGATGAGAAAAGAGGAGAGAGAGTTAGCTTGGGCAGTACAAAGAGCTTCTGTTACATAGAGGAGAGCAGTCTCAGCGGAGTTGCTTGTTTTGAATCTTGACTGGTTAGGGTCAAGGAGATTGTTTCGAATGAGGTAAGAAGAAAGTTGGTTGGAGAGCGTTCAAGTGTCTTGGACTCACTCATCAATAAAGATGAGAGAACATTGTGGATGGTTTTTGAGTAAAGTAGTAATTTTATTTCTGGGTCTAAGATGACCCTCATGGGCAAACCCCGCCCCCTAATAGTTGATCATTTGTTTCTGACAGAAATTTAGACACTGGACTGCCCAGTTCCCCACCCCAACATTAAAGTATACTTAAATGTATTATTTTAGAATTCAATTGTACTTTAATACCCCAAATACAATGAACATCATATTAAAATAATATTTACAAGTATTTTTTACATACTTGTAAGCATACTTAAAGGAAAGGTTTGCTGTTTTTGATCCTGGGGCCTTTTTTTGGATTATCTAGCCTAATCCTGGAGTGTGGAGACATTATTTTTTGGAATTAATACAGTTTTGAGAGTTTAAGTTTTTTTAAAGGAAAGCCTCTCCCAGCTAAAATGAAAGTGATCAGGGCAACAGATATAGCTTTCAAAATTATATGATACATTTGGTTTTCCAAAACAGGAAGGGCAGGGTATATTGATATAGGTCTCCGTATGTTCTCCAAAAACAATTTGTGTCAAAACGAGCAGTGTATCAATGGTTTTCACTGTTTATTCTTTCTGGAAAATGTATAAGCAGCTGCCGCGTGGATGAATCTGTCTGTGAGGAGGCTGTATCTGTAACCGGCTTTGTTTACAGAATTGTAGTTCACGTTAGCTAGTATTGACTATGAGCTCAAACAAAAATGCCAGCAAATTTTCTGTCCTAATTTCACAAGCAAGCAATCTAGCTCAAGACAAAAGTCAATTATTTGTTAGTCTGTCTACGAGGAGGTTCTACAGCAGAGGCGTCGCTAGGATCACAATACATTCGGGGCTTAGCCCACCCTCCCGCCCCGCCCGGTACAGAAAGTACAGGGTTTTAATGTACATGTGGAAAATGTGGATGTGGACACGTTAGCGGCCTACACGTCTACATTGTCATAATGCACGATCGGAATTACAGATGAATAGATCAGGGGCTATTTTTTTATTTTTATTTTTTGTGGTCAATTTGAGATTCGGGCTATTCATAAAAGATCCAGGGCTATAGCCCCAGACGTCCAGGCCTAACGACGCCACTGTTCTACAGAAATCATGTTGACCCATATGAAAAAATACTAATGGAATTTAAGATTGATTCTTAATTAATTGGTAAGGAGTTTTGTTTAACTTAACATAATGCATTATAAGGCATTCATTTATATCCAGGTGTGTAAAAAAGAAGACTGTTAACTTTGAAAGCACTAATATACACTACTGTTCAAAGGTTTGGGGTCACAAAGAATTGTGCTTGTTTTTTAATGAAAAGCACATTTCTTGTCCATTAAAATAACATCACAATTATCAGAAATACCGTGTACTGTAGACACTGTTAATGTTGTAAATGACTATTGTAGCTGGAAACGGGTGATTTTCAATGGAATATCTACATAGGCATACAGAGGCCTATTATCAGCAACCATCACTCCTGTGTTCCGGTGGCACGTTGTGTTTGCTAATCCAAGTTTATCATTTTAGGCTAATTGATTCATAGAAAACCATTTTGCAACTATGTTAGGACAGCATTCTGTAGACTAGTTGAGTATATGGAGCATTAGCGTTTGTGTGTTGAAACAAAGAAGTGTCTTCTGAAACTCATCAGTCTATTCTTGTTCGGAGAAATGAAGGCTATTCCAATGCGGGAAATTGCCAAGAATCTGTAGTTCTCATACAACTATGTGTACAACTCCCTTCACAGAAAAGAGCAAACTGGCTCTAAACAGAATAGAAAGACAAGTGGGAGGCCCCGGTGCACAACTGAGCAAGAGGACAAACGCATTTAGAGTGTCTAGTTGGAGATATAGATGGCTCACAGGTCCTCAACTGGCAGCTTCATTAAATAGTACCAGCAAAACACCAGTCTCAATGTCAACAGTGAAGAGGCAACTCCAGGATGCTGGCCTTCTAGGCAGAGTTGCCAAGAAAAAGACATAATTCAGACTGGCCAATACAAAGAAAAGATTAAGATGGGCTAAAGAACACAGACACTGGACAAAAAAAGAACTCTGTCTAGAAGGCCAGCATCCTGGAGTCGCCTCTTCCATCTTAGCTAATGGAATATTATTTGTACATTAACCCTTGTACTTTTATCCAGGTTTATTCAGATCTCTGAAAAGATTCTGCTCGGCCTCTGCAGATAACAATGTAGAAGTTCATTTGTATTTTTTTCCATTTTCGAAAAGTGGTTGAATCAAACTTTAATTTGGCTTCAAAGGTGATTTTGAGTAATGAAAATAATCATAATTTCAATTCCTGCAATGTGCATTTTGGAATTTTAATGCATCGGCCAGCTTTCTTGTGCACATTACTGTGCTTAATTTGTCAAACAAAACTAAACCACATTTTAAGCGAAAACATTCTGAAATTCCATCATGTTCCATCTCTTATTTATTTATGTCACATAGCTCCACTATCCTATATGCATCAGTTAATAAGAATGAAGTATATCTAATGCTGACTGAAAAAATATTGCCTCCTCTACATGAGGGAATATAAGTGACTAATTTGCTGTCAAGGGATTGGGATGGATGTACATTATTTGGATGTACATGTATTTGGGCCTCAGTGGTTACAGTGTATAGCAGGGCTGCTCAATCCTGGTCCTGGAGATCTACCATCCTGTAGGTTTACTCTGCAACCCCAGTTGTGACTAACCTGACTTAGCTTTTCATCCAGCTCATTGTTAGAATCATGTGCACAAAATTAGGGTTGGAGAGAAAACCACCAAGATGGTAAGCTCTCCAGGAACAGGATTAAGCAGCCTTGGTGTATAGCATCATCCCATCTTCCAAGCTATCAGGGTGTTAGTTGCTGCAACAAGGGTTGACAAATTCACTTAAATATCCAATGTTTTAATTCCCCTTAGAATAACACGTTTTGGAGGTCAAGACAAAATACTGGGACTTTATTAACTAGTTATTCTGTAAAAAAGTGTCGAAGTTAGCGAAAGGCTTTCTTAAGAATGTGATGTGCCGGCACAAACAGCTTGTATGGTAATTGAACCCATTGTTTGTGGTGTCAGAGTCGGCAGTTGAACCACCCATTCACCCTATCCAACCACAACACTCTAGCAAGTTGTCAGTTTTCTCATTACACTGCAATATACAAGTGCTCATTATTGCCCCTACTGGCCAATTTTCTCTTATGCCTCGTTTCCACTAGTGCCAAACACTGGTGTTTCACCCTAGAGACCAGAAATGGGCCAGCGCCAGTCGGCCACTAGGCCATGGCCGGACTTTAGGATTTAGGTTGCAGGTTCACAGGTTATGTGCTGCGAAAACACTGCATGCTGTGCTATTCGAATAGCGATGTGTAGCCTATCATTTGCTGAATCTTTAGGCTTCTCATAATGATTTTCATCCGATCTAACAAACAGATCCCTGATAAAATAAAGAAAATAAAGCAATAGTACAGGGAAGCAAAGACTCACAACGGAAAGAGTTGGAACGACCGAAGTTGGTATGATGTCATTGACTCAATAGAAAACGCCGCATGTTGTGCTATTCGAATAGCGATGTGTATCATTTGCTTAGTCTTTAGGCTTCTCATAATGGTTTTCATCTGATCTAACAAACAGATACCAGATAAAATGAAGAAAATTAAGTAACAGTACAGGGAAACAAAGACTCACAACGGAACGAGTTAGAATAACCGAAGATGGTACGATGCCATTGACTCAATAGAAAACGGAGCGCTGAGAATAAGATGTAGCCTGCGGAACCTATAACAACACAAATTACTTAAATTCTCCCAAATCCTTCTATTAAAGGTAGATAGTTTTGACAAAATACTTATTAAACTAAATAATGAATACAATGGCTTACATAACTAATGGCGTAGTTACGAGTGTTACGAGTGTAGGTGGAGAAGGAGCCAGTGGCAGGAGTTTGAGGAAGAAATTAGTTTTATTACTCAACTTCAAACGCTGAATTATAAACAAACTGAGCATGGCGTTATTGTTTATTTTACTACCAGAAAAATATCACCTTTTATTTTTCATAAACAGAAAACCAAATCACGTTAATAGTTTACTCCTCCCTCCCCACCTGAGCCCCTCCTTAAGTCCTTGGTACCAAATGTTTAGTTGAAACAGGAAAGTCTAGAGCCAACATTAGCATAAATCATCGGTGTAGCCCTGGTACCGGGGTAAAGCACCAGTGGAAATGCAGCATTAGCGACGTTTTTCCTCAGCTGGACAAACGTCTAAAATAGAGATGGATCTGATCTGAACTGTCTGGTAAATGTGATCTAAATCTGATCCCTGCACATCTGACTGCTCCGGATAGTTGCTGGTATAAGTGACTACAGCAATCAAGACATTATCATTTCTGATTATATCTTAACCCCTGTCACCTTGGTGACGATGGGTTGCTCTCCAGCAGGTCCTGGGTTTTAGTCTCCATGGTGATAGAGCCCTATGCTTGACTGTGTCTGACAGTTTGTTACCATAGCGATTTGGAGAAAACATTGTTTGACTGATCATCTGTGGCCAGCAGTGTCAGTGCTGATGAGACTAGACTAGGAGCAGCCTCTCTCTCTTTCCCCCCTTCTTTCTTTTCTATCTCTTTTTCACCCTTTCTCCCCCTTTTCCATTCTCTTTCTTGCTCTCTACTACTCTCTCTGTCTCTCTTTTTCTACCCCGGCACTCTCTCTTTATTCTCCCACTCCCACTTCCCCCTTTCTCTCTTATCTACTGTTTGCGTGTGTCATATATTGCTGCATAATTTGCTAGAGGAGCTGGTACAGCTTGACATGATCTGAACACATGGCCCACAGGCCTGGGAGCAAATAATGACCATCTTTGTATACCATCCTGTGGTGATGCGTTTATTTGCATTAGTAATGCATCTCAATGAAGAGGATCCAAGACACCCATATGATACAAATTCAACCAGTCACAAAAGCCTCCCTCTCTTTTTCTTTCTCCCTATCTCTCTCATTCTCTGTCCTGCTCTTTCTCCCTCTCTTTCTCCCTTCCCCCTTGTTTTATACTTCTCTCTCTCTTTCCCACCTGTCCTCCCTCTCCACTTTTTCTCTTCCTTCCTACCGACCTCTTCACACTTCCTCCCTGTCTCTGTCTCCCTAGTAAGCGGGTCACTGATCTCATAGCGCGTGAGTTCTGCTCACATCATGGGTTCGGAGCTCGGCTAATCTGGTCCGACTGGCAGCCAGGAAAGACTGCTGTTTGCGTGTGTCATATATTGCTGCATAATTTGTTAGAGGAGCTGGTACAGCTTGACATGATCTGAACACATGGCCCACAGGCCTGGGAGCAAATAATGACCATCTTTGTATACCATCCTGTGGTGATGCATCTCAGTGAGGATCTAAGACACCCATTTGACATAGATTCAGGAGCTTACATTATTTACATGCATGATAAAAAACACAGTGAATCTGTGTATGCATGTGTTTTTATGTGTGTGTGTGTGTGTGTGTGTGTGTGTTTGTGTGTTTGTGTTTGTGATGTCGCCTCATGAAAGCCTCAAACCCACTCTTTGGTTAGTTTGAATGCTAAGGAGGCCTGATATGACTATTAACTGGTGGAAATCTGATCAAATGAAATTTCATCAGATGACTGTTAAATGTCAAAGAAAGAAAACAACATAACCATTACCAAAATGTCAGCAGAGTGGTTTTTTTTAGAATACCATTAGAAAATTCTTTCACAGTCCCCGAAGTGCAGCATGAGTGTATGTTTGGGGAGTGTGTGTGGGCGTGCATGCTTTCATGTTTATTTAACACTGCGTGTGTGTGTGAGAGTGAGAGAGAGGAGGTGAAGGAGTAAATAAGAAGAGGGAGTGGATGGAGGAGGACAGGAGAGGAGGTTCCCAGTTCCCACTCTACTGAGTAGCTGACCTGGATGTAATTAGCCAAGTCATATTTTTAACTGATACTGCGTAAAAGCCAGCTTAAGGAGCCATAGCTGCCCTATTTATACCCATGGGGCTAATGGCCTATACCACTATGGGGCTGGGGGGGTTGCTTTAGGCCGTACCAATGAGGATTCACAGGGATTAGGGAAGTTGTGCAGTATGCTCCCCTTCTGCCCTAACCCTCTCTCTTTCTCTCACTCCTTCTCTCACTTTTCACTCGCATTAAAACTGTAATGTGTCTCTCAGTGGCACTTTTTAACGGTTCTACTGATTCACAACGTGGCTGACTCTGGGCATAGGCCTGGCCTTTGAAAACATGTGTGTGTGTGTGTGTGTGTGTGTGTGTGTGTGTGTGTGTGTGTGTGCGGATTCAGGCTAGTTCATCCTGTTTGAGAATGGGTCAGGTCCTGGAAGGCTGACATGGCCAGAAGCCCAATCCGTTATCTCCCATATCACCCTGGACACTCACAGGATTACCTCAGGCAGCATGTAGATAAGCCACCCCCCCACGGGGAGACAGTAGTACTCTCACACAGTTTACATTCACACACATAGTCAACAGAACACGTGTTTTTAAGGCACAGCTACAGCTCGCTGCCCTCTCTGTCCTCTTCTCCCCTCTTCTCCTCCACGGATGGAGAGATCTGTTACATTCAGCAACAAATTTCCGCTGCCTCAGGCATCCATCACATATCCCCCATGCGCCGGGTTGAAATGTGATCGGGCAATAGATAGCTGCTTCTCATCGCCAGGGAGGACAGTTTGTAACAGCATTCTCATCCAAACTATGACTTTTGGAGCAAAATATAAACGGGATTGAATTGTGCTCCGGAGGATGTTGAGACTTCCGTTCCTAGTTGGTATGATGAGGACTTTCAACTTTTCTCTTTGACCTGTCAACAGTCCTGAAGCGCTTTGGCTCATTTGGTTTGAGACATTGGATCTGTGCTGTTTGATGTTTGATTCCAGTTCTAAGCGGCGAAGTGCAATAACACTTGTGTAAATTGTGATGGATTACACAATTTATATTTGATTAATTAGATTGTCTGTTTCTGTGTGTACATGTTTTTGCTACACTTCTGAGGAGCAAAAATCCCCACAATGTTGGTAAAATAAGGGAATGTTGACCTTGCGGCCCAGAAAAGTTTGGGGTTAGAAATTAGGTTGGTGGTTAGGTTCATCAGTAGCCTAATCAGGCCTAGTCTTTGGTCATTATGGAATAGCCCTGTATCCTTTGATCCAGTTATAAAAAATGAAGATGAACTCTACTTGTTTTGCGAGCTGACATTAATACTGCTAGAATGGTATTAAGAATTGAGCCCAATGGGGACCGAAGTTTTCACAGCATGAAAATTGTGCAGAGTTGAATCCTGCTTCAGTCCTGATCTGGGCTAAGCCTCGAGTATCTTAGTAATGCTAAGATGCCTCAAGTAATGCTAGAATCTCACCTAGTAAGGGTTAGGGTTAAGGTTAGGTTGTTGGGGTTCAAGGAAGAGTAGAGTTAGGTTTAGGTTTTTATGTTTTTCTTCCCCACAAGGACAGAGACTCAAAATTGTGTGTATGCTTGTGTCCAGTGGAGTCAACACAAAGTCAGCCATAGTTGAAGACATATAACATTAGACTGGGATACTGAGGGAGGCAGTGGTCTAAGGCTGGGTTTGGCCGGATATAAAAAATTAAATGTGTCAGCTAAATAACATTACATTTGTAAATATATATTTTTTTAATAACTCCAATCACTTCATATAACTATTTCAAGGCAGTTCAATAATATTTTTACAATTTATTATAGCACACTGTCAAATCCTAATGTTAATCGTTGCACTGAATTAGTTTTAAATATTATATTAAATATATTTCTCAACTTTTCTTTAAAAAACAACCCCCCTTTCTCACTATCCCTTCATCCCCATAACCATCATTATCTCTAAACAAACCTTCTTCCCTCCCTGGTTAATTGGGCACTTGATGTCATATCAAGTCAGTTTCAGAAACACAAACCCCTATCCCCACACACACACACCATTCAGTAAGTTTTATCAGCCAAACTCTCTAGATGGATATATCATCTTTTTTTCTTCAGTTTTAAAATTTTTAAGCTTAAGCCAAAAAATTTAATAAATGCAAACAATGTTTAAAATAATAATCGTTATCATAACTTAAAAGAAAACTTTTAGGAAATTTTCCAAAGGACCCCTTGCAGTAGCTTGGTACCCCCCCCCCCAAACTTTGACAGGGCAATACATTTTATTAAAATGTACAAAATCTAAGTTGCATCCCGGGCAGATTGGCGGACTATGTCAGACAGGGCTGCCTCACCTTGTTGAGCTCTAGCATCTCCTTGTGGTGGGTCGAGGGCCTGTGGGCTCACTTCTGATGGTTTCTGTGAAAACTTCCTGTTTGAGCTAGAGGTGTGATAAGAGGCAGAATGGCTTGGCCGAATGTGTTCAGGAGCACATGTCCTCATCGACTCTCCCAACCCCACCAGGAGTCATAACCATAATCACGGACTGTGTATCACAAAATTTTGAGTGGAGGAAAGAGGGGAGGGTACAATCACACAAACACAAAAAAATGACTTTACTCTTTTAATATGGAACAAAATTGCATATTGCAACAACCAGGGCCTGATATGTACAGTCATTTCTCCATCAACAATTGTAATGACACACACTTTTACAAGTCGTGTGCATGTTCTCTGTTCCCCTTTCACTATGACTGGACTGCTGTATCTATATTTAAACATTGCTGATCACTGGAACTTTATCAAGAGTTCATGGAAATAGATAAAGAAATGGCATTTTATTATATTCATCACAAATAGTACATTTTAGGACAATATCAATAGTCAGAGTTTTGATAGTTATGTTTGACATAGTGGTAGCAGAAGAAGAAAATTAGGATGTGAAAGAATAATAGTAACAAATATTAGTTCATTACTAATAATAACAAATATTAGTGGTAGTATTAGAGTTCATGGGTAAACATTTGGCAAGTATTCCAATATAATTTTAATCCTTCTTGTTAACAAATAAATTACAACAAGGTGTAATTTTTTGTTAATACATTGATAATTGAAAATCTCTAATGTACTTTAAATAAATATGCAATAAAATGCTTTATCTAGTATGTACAAAGATATCTACAAGTCTTGGAATAAACACACCCAGTTGAATCCATAATCTGAGGAATAATTAAAATTTTAATTTAATTACAAGTTTAATGATTTGTTTTCTTTTTACCACTTATTAGTTATTGTCTATAAATATAAAATATAACAATTACAAAATAAGAATCAGTTGAAATAGGAAAAATTTCATCTCCTAATTGTGAATCTCTTAATTGCAGTTTATAATTCCAGCTCATATTTTTTATACCAATAAATAAAATTATTAATTTAATAAAATATCAATATTTTATTTCAGTATTTCCAGAAAAATTGTTATGCTTTGGTTATTTATTTATTCATTGCTTTTATTACAACTGTTTATTACAATTTCACATGGAACAAGCAAGCATTCTTTCCATGATTATGGTTGCATGTCAATGTAATTTATTGACTGTTATGTTTTTGTTTAACACCCCTAAGGTCACACAACCTACCTAAGGCATTTCTCCTTTTGAGTAAACCATGAAAATAGAATTTAACAGGCCTTTACATATCACCTAACTTCTAACACACAGTCAGGTCTTCTCCTTGACACTGACTCTAACACATGGCCAATAGTGTGAAGGTTTGCAGAGAGACAAATCTCAAAGGTCCATTTCCATTCATAGTTGCTGCCAACGTGTTTTTGATGAGCTCTGCACATTTATTTTTGTACACAAAACTATACTGTATGGGATGAAGGGTGTTTTTCACCCCTGTCCTAACAACTGTGTGCACACGCGTGTGTACATGTGTATCAATAATTTGTGTGTACTTGCATGCAGCTTGTGTGCTCGTGGGCACGCCTATTCTGTTCTGTGAGACCTGAGCATATTTTCCATAATGACTCTAGTGATAGTTCAACGGTAATAATATTCAAAGATTTCTCTCGTCGTGTTCTGTGATACACTAAGGGCTATTATCAAATGTTCTCTCAGATACAATACAGAATTCTTTACGGTGGCATGAGTGGATATTGAAGTTAACCTCTGTGTTGTACGGGTTTTACCGATCGGTAGCTAGTTGTGAAAAGATCTTCACAGTACTTTCATCCGTGGGCCTCCAGACGATTGAATGGCCTTTCAATTTAGACCGAATCGGTTTCCTCATTGGTCTCTATTGTCACAATGGTTCTGCCGCTCCTTCATGCTGAACTTCAGCAGGAGTCTCTCTGAGGTTCAATCATTTGACTACGGCTTCCAATGCACTTCTTGATCTGTTCGTGTGAATTTGTGAATGTGAATGTGTGTGTGTGTGTGTGTGTGTGCGCAGGCTCGGACGCCAGTGTTTGTGTGTGTGTGTGACAGAGAGATGAGAGAGAGAGAGAGAGAGAGATGAGGGAGAGGGAGAGATGTGAAGTTTAGCTTTGAGTCAGAGGCTGCAGCTGAGAGTGTGTGTGGGATGAGAATTCTCCATTTCCCTGGTCTCTCATCAACACACTCAACGACGCCCCCCCCCCCCTCATTATCATTGAAGACAAGACACCCTTGTGGAGAAGTGTGAGAAAGACGCGCCGTGTTCAGGGGAGCATGGTTGTATGTGCGCGCGCGTGCGCGTGTGTCCGTCCCTTTCACGGTGAGTAAGGAGAGTGGGCGGTATCAGCAACTGGTCTGCTGCTTAGGTGGCGTAGCAGACATGCTTCTCACTGCTAGATATTACTCATTTCCTCAACCTTAAACACACATACACACACGCAGTCTCAGTTAGACACACGCGCCGAAGCGCGCTGACACACACAAGCTGACACACACAAGCCTACAGCTACTCAGTGTTGTTCTTCGATTTGGTGGGCTTGCTGGTGCTATTTCTCACGTACATACGGAGCTCTGTGGCAGAGTGCGGCTTCTAGATGTCTGCATTTCTGCCGCCGCTGTGAGTAGGAAGCGGTCAGGGGAGGGGCGTCCAACCCCCCCCCCCCCCGGAGGTTAGACGCTTGACCCTGGAGGACTGTGGCATGTACGGTCACCAGGAAAAACATTCAGGTCGACAGTCCACTCTAAGGTCAGTGATCCGCACAGAATATTTCAGATCCACGCGGAACAAGCGACTCCATGAAGCTGTCAACTCCCTTCTGCTCTCAGCTGCTCTTTTTCATGTCCAAATGCTGTGTAGCTGTTTAGAACTGGACTACTTGCTGCGAATCGACTGACTCCGAGTTCACTACTAGGCTTTACTTTCCACACCCTCAGTTTTGGAGTCAAAGTTGTGATCCTTCAGTGTTTAAATAGATTGACTCACCGACCGGCTCAGAGTGGGTGGGGAGTTGCTGTACTGGCGTGGTCATACCTGTTGGTTCACGTAAGTTAGTTGGCGACAGAGGTGGAAGAGCTATGAGTCATTTTGGGTCCTCACTGTGGTCAGTCTGAGGGTATCATTGTCATTCAGGACACTGGTTTAATAATACAGCTTTAATCTGCTGAGAAGAGAGACGTGAGAAGCAGGATGGAAAGCATGGAATTGGTACTTCAGGTATTTTTGATAATATTTCAAAAATTCCTTTTGCCGTTCAAAGTCCATTACATCAAAGCTTCTTCTTCAGAATTGCTAATTTTCTTAGATTTGTTATTGCTCAATATGCATTGGACAGGCTTTGTAGTATGCAGAAGCAATAGATTTGGATGGTTTCTTTCATATGAATGTCTAAGACCATTCAATCCGTATCACGGAATTTGAGCATTACAGTGTGATGCACATGTAAAACAATGTTCCCGAGCATAGACTGCTTTCACTGTAAACTACGCGCCAGGATACGATACGCTGTCTCGACTGGAAATTACCTTTACATTTGTATCACAGAACGCGTAATGCACCATCTGATATCACATAGAATAGAGTTATTATAACGGCCTAACAGTGTTATTTCAACATTACCACAACACTCCAACCACACTGCTGTGAGATAACACTGTGTTGCTGTCTGTGTGTGTGTGTGTGTGTGTGTGTGTGTGCGTGCGTGCGTGCGTGTGCATGACCATGCTCATGCCTAATCAGTTGTCATGTGTAGGAGGTGAGGGAGTTTTTCTTAAGCTGAATCTGTAAAGCAGGGGAAGGCATGAAGCCGCCAGACAATATTTGTTGGAGAAAACGGTCCGTGTGCTAAATTTGAATAACTAAAAAGTATATTATAAATAATTGTAATCATTATTTTAATAAAACATTCCCTGCGATATTAGTCACCAGTCATGTTTTTGTATTCTTTTTATAATTTTACTTAACTATATTTATTTATAGTTATTTATAGTTAAAGTTATTTAGAGTTAAAGTATAGTTAAGTAAAAAAATCATGTTTAGGATAAAACACTTGCTGTGTTTAATTGCTTGCTAAATAACCTGTAGTGGTTCTCCCCAGAGAGAATCAGTCAGTCTAAAGGACTCTGTTACTCTGCAACTGTGAGATGGTGCCTCACAGTCACATAGGAACTGACTCTTGGCAAGCTGTACTCCTTCTGGTTCTGGTTGATGGGATTAGCACAGGTGTGTTAATATGTTATTTTGGGGAAGACAGTTCACTGAAACCATGTTCCTAAATGTGCATTTGTCGAGGAAACTAATGATGTATCGAGGAGTTAACATTTCTTAATGATAAACCTTGATATTTAGCAGCCCGTAAATAGTGTTCTATAGTGATTTATTTCACTACTGAGAGAACAATTTTCTGAAATGTTTTTGAGGTAAGCAACTGTAGAATTGGACTGTGGTGTTTGGGTCCTTTCCGGGACTTAAAACCCTCACAATTTGTATGTGCTTTACAAGCAGGAGTAGTTTCTGGTTTGATTAGGTGAACAAATCAGGAATGTGTGAAAACTGTGTTTAAACTGGTACAGTGATTTGAAACTGTTTCTGCTAGATTCCATAGTCACAAACTTAAAATATTCTAAAGTATAAAAATGTATGAAAACTAAAACAGTTAATAAAATAACAAAAGCTAAAAAACAGCTAAAAAAACTTTTAGCTATGAATCTTTTAGCTATGAATCCGCAAATAGGTAGGGTTTTGACCGTGAGCTTCCTTTTGCGAGGGAATATATTTTGCTTACCTTGTTTGCACAAAGAGAACCAGAATCACAATTTCACTCATGGGTAAGAGTAATGTTATTAACTACATATAACAATACATTGGGTCTTCTTGCTAATGGACAAGAAGACCCATTGCTTCTTGTCCATTAGCAGCTCCGAGTAGGTCCCAGAATGTCCAGCCACTGCTAGGAAATTGTGTATTTGTCCTCCATATGGACTGATTGATTGACATTCAACCAAGCGTCAGTCTATCCTGTGAGGCAACTGAAAACACCCCGCTTTGCTCCTACCTCCTTTTCCCACTTCTGTTGGAACTCTGAGTAGTTGACGAGTGACAGTTTTCCCTCCCCCAGAGAGAGTTCCCGATGTAACCTGTCTTTCCTGTGTGGACTCAGTTTCCATAGCGACAGTGTGGCGGGTAGCGAGACAGGGAGAGTTGGCCGAGTTCAGTCGGGGCAGACAGGCGTGCGGGCGAGCCAAGCGGTGAGCGGTGTGGAGGACTGGCGGGCGGGCCGGTGGGGGGAGTGTGCGGTGGTTGCAATAACAGTGGCGGGGGGAACAGCTGTGCTGGCGGCTCGGTGGAGCTGTCACATCAAAGCGGCTCGTTTAGAACATTTGGAGAAGAATTAGTGGAACTCCCACGCACTGAAACACTGAATGAAACAGGATTGCTCTGCACTGATAGATTCACACAGGGAAGCGGTACACTCTCACTTGAACGATACACACCCACACACACACACACATTTTACTATCCTAGTGAGAACCCCAAACATTACTTCCGTTTCATATCATATGTTCTCTAACCCCTAACCTAAAACAAACCATTACCCAAAATGTCAAACATTAACCTGAACAAGAACCCTAACCCTTAACCCCCACCCCAACTGTAACCTTTTACCTCAGAAATAACCCTTGAGCTAAAACAGTTTTTTTTCTCTTTCTCTTAAAGGGACAGGCTAAATGTTCTAGTTCTTGGGATTTCTGTTCATCACTAGTATATTAAAACAAGAACACACGCACACACACAAACAAAAAAAACAAACAAACAAACCAACCCCTGTGGTGATATCAACAGTGTTCCTCTCAGTCTACGGTGGGTGGTGACCAGTACTGTTCATCGCTGGGGGAGTGAGATTGACTCATAACTGCCTGACAGGGGTGTGTGTGTGTGTGTGTGTGTGTATGCCTTTGTGTGTGTATGCCTGTGTGTGTGTGTGTGTGCAGTAGTAAATAGGACATAGAACAGCCCTCAGGGTTGTGAGAGAGGCTGTTCTTGAGAATAGTATAAACCATATCTCCATATTCAATCCTGAGGGAAAGATAGATGAAAAGCATCCTGCTGGGACAGAGTATAGGATGTGGGTTTTCACAGCTATATTGCACTGCGTCTGAACTGCACTGTTCGCACAATGCGTGGCATATTTTTAGAACACTTGTGGGAGTTAATTTGCTTCTTGAATGAGACCAGTCACCTGGATACTTTAGTTTAAACTGTATTCCCGGGAACCTCTATGTGTGTTACAACTACATTGATTTGGAGCTGTTAAGAATACGTTTGTGAACTGGAGTTATCAGTCATGTTGCTTGTTACGTTTACCTAACAGACGCCAGACTCAGTAAGGTAAAATCTGCACTGTCGTAGTTTTTTGCAAAGTCTTATAGCAGCTCAAGATGCGGACCAGATCCAGAGCAGAATTTAGGTCACCGTAGACTGGCCACGGGATAAAACTTTATAAATGGCAAGATTTCCTCTCCCCAAAACAGTGTGAACGGCTTCAACGGGGCACAAGAAGTTTGTTACAACACTAATAAAAGACAATTGTGACCTGTTGAATCTCAGCACTGCTGAGAGTAAACGCTCAAATTTAAACAGTAGCTTCTTCCGCATATGTCCCCGTCAAACCTGACGACTCTGGACAGCCAGGCCTGACCACCTGTCTACGTCTCACTCCGTGATGTTCACACTTCACTCAATCTACCCCCCTCCTATCCCCCCCCCACCCCCCTCCCCTGTGTAGGTGTTAGGCGGTTCAGAGCTGGTGCCTCAGTGACCTGACAGCGATGTGGTGTCGAGGCCCTCCCCTCTCTCTGCGCCCCTCGTTTTCCCGCGAGACCCATGTGACCTAGCCGTCAGCCGCACGCAGGGGGCCCCCGCCCGCCGCCGCCGGCGCCCACCCATGAATCCCAGCCCCGATCGCGGCAAAGAGTGCCTCCCCCCGAAGAAGAGGGAGTCCCGGCAGGGTTCGGCCGAGCAGCGCCCCCCGCTGGACGAGTTCAAGCCGCCCGCCGCGCCCCCCAGGACACGGCCCGACGGCAGCTCGGGGAGGGGGGAGGGGGGCAGGGAGAGCAGCGGCGGGGCACCAACGCACTCCCACACCTTGCTGTCTTCTCCCACGCCCCCCCTCCCACCCCCCGGTATCCACATACCCCTGCCATGGCTCCAGGCCTACCCCCCACCTTTTCCCTTACACTCGAACCAGGTAGGGGAAAGGCGGGGGTCGGGCTCGCCCTCCTGGAGAGACGCTCCTCTTCTGACCTCCCTGCATCCTCGATGGCTCCAAGGTGAGATCCCTCTGACAGTGCCGCCCTGCTCGTCCTCCTCCTCCTCCTTCAAAAGCCCGTTCCCAGCCGAGTCCAGGGAGGTGTGGCCCTGTTTCAACACAGGCCGGAGGGACTACTGCTCCTCGACCTTCTTCTCCCCCTCTCACCTGTTCGGCCAGCCCTCCCTCTACCCCCCCGGTACCTCCCTCACGGAAGGGAGACGTAGATACCTGGGCAAGAGGCCCAACGGGCTGGATGGGCCCGGCAGCAAAACGGCCCCTGGCTCCCGGGCGGGGCCCCCCTCGGGGGAGTACGGGAAAGGACCCAGCGGCGGGGCGAGTCTGGGAGGCGGCCACCACGCTTCCCACACCGCCGACGAGAGGCGGAGACACTCCGAGGATCCCACCGCGTGTTTCCAGCCGGACGCGGTTTTCCACGATTCCCGCGCGCCTCCTCCAGAGGGCCCCGACTCACATTCCTCTCCACAGGACAGGGACCCCCGGACGATGTCGAAGGCCAGGACCTCCGCCCTGATCCCAACCGGCTACCAGCCTCACGGGGCCGAGCCTCAGACCCCCAGGAGAGGGGAGTCACTGAACCCCGTGGGGGGGTATCCATCTGAGGCCCAAATCTACTACTCCTTGGGGTCTATGTACCCCACCCTGCCCCCCAGCCACCTCAGCCCACAGGCCCAGGTACGGGAATACCCTGGGTACAGCTCCTCGGGAAGCCCGCTGTACGGCCTGCACTCCATGAGGAACTCCCAGTGCTCCCCGCAGGGCCAGCCCAACAGTCACAGCGCCGACAGAGACCGAGACGGGCAAAGAGAACGAGACGGAGAGCGCAAGCGGGATGGACACAAGGACAGGGAGCTCTCGCCCGGGCGGCTGCGTTACCCCCGCTCCTCCCCCCTCCTCCTCCCCCCCAATATGACCACCTCGACCCCGCAACACCGCAACCCCCGAGCACTCCTACCTCACTTTGCCAAGGGTTCGCTGATCGAGTTGGCGGGGGGCCGCCTGAAGCTCGTGGAGGAGCTGAGGACGGAGGACTTCCTGAGGAGCGCCGACACGTCCCCTGAGTTCCACCTGACCACCTGCACCGTGCTGCTCATCGCCCCCAGCAACACGCACGGCTTCAACCACCTGCAGGTCCTCCTCACAGATCGCAACACTCAGGTCAGGGGTCAACCTAGTCAATATTTTGGTGTCACTGCTTGAGAAAATGCATTTCACTAGGAAAGTTACTAGCAATTCGTTACTTCAGCCAACGTTACAGATGCTGTCCAGTTGGTGTTGTGAACAGATGATAAATTTGATTTCAGCAAGGATTGGTCAAATCATGAATGATTTCAAGTCATCTACTTGAAAAAAGTGTTGGATCCCAGCATGGTGGTGATATTGTATTGTTATTGTGTTTGTTCTGTCTTCAGGAGTTACTTACAGTTTTGGTGGAGTACCCGTTCTTCGTGCGGGACCGCGGCTGGTCGTCCTGTTGTCCACAGAAAACCTCCCAGCTCTATGGCCTATCCTGCCACCAGCTCAGCGAAGGAGACATCTGCCTGGCACTCACCCCCACGCCGACACCTCGCACACACGCGCGCACAGCCCCCCGGGGTCACTGCACACCCACCCGGGCCGAGACCGGGGTCGGCACGCACCGGGAGGACATGCCCCCTCCGCCTCCTCCTCCCCCTCTTCCCTGCCAGGCTGTCGCCCCCCCTCCTCACCTCCGCCCAACCACTGCAGACCCCAGAGCACGGGAGAGGCCTCGCCCACGCAAAAGGCGGTGGTCCGCACCTGACCTCTTCCCCCCTACCGGATCCGCCGAAACTACCAGGACTGTAAACACCACAGATTTACCTCACGGCTCCAAGCAGAGAAAGTGGCAGTAGAGCTTGCACACCCACGGAGACACACACACACACACACGAGCGAGCGTGCGCGAACACACTCCCTCTTTGTCTCATGCACAAGCACATGGCCACAGAGCGGAGAGATCATGAGGCCGAGCTGCAGGGAAGGACAAAGAAAATGCCTCTTTACCGGTGCCCACACTGTTACCCAAAGTATGAGCTCATGCCTCTTTCTCCACCCACCCACCCACCCACCCACCCGCCACCTCCCTCCCTCCCTCCCTCCATTTAGTGCACCTCAGACACAGTAAGACAAGAGACTCCCGGAGAGCTCCATAGAACGACACGTTTAGTGAGACAATCAAGCACTTGTCTGTGTTCACTCTGTTTTTGTAACAGTTGTCCCACACGCCTACTTTTTCTGCTGAGTAGCGATTTTCAATCAGTGTTACAAAAAGTCAACTCTACAGAAGAAGTTTGTTGCAGGTATATTAATATAAATATATGACTGTATATTACATTACAGGTGTTCTATAAATATGCTAAAGCGATTTAATGCAAACCCTCTGATTGTCACTTTCGTAACGCATTCTCCGTTTATGATTTTTCTCGCTTCTTCTGAGCCGAAGTTTGACGCTCCGTCAGTCAGTCAGTTGGCCTGGGCAGGCTAGGTGAATGAATGTATCAGCAACAGTTCACCTTTACAATTCTCGTTAACTGGGGGGGGGGGGGGGGGGGGGGGTCGGGTCCTGTCAATCGTTTGTTCGCCAAGGCATTGCCCTCCAAAATGTTCTTAACATTATCTCAAAGGGAAAAACACTAAAGAAAACTGC
>JACXGI010013778.1:0-20203 GCA_016801175.1 Esox masquinongy | reverse complement strand
GGGTAGAAGTAGGGGGTTATGGGGGTAGAAGCAGAAGGTTATGGGGGTAGAAGTAGGGGGTTATTGGGGTAGAAGTAGGGGGTTATTGGGGTAGAAGTAGGGGGTTATGGGGGTAGAAGTAGGGGGTTATGGGGGTAGAAGTAGGGGGTTATGGGGGTAGAAGTAGGGGGTTATCACTCCCCAAACAGGAAATGTGCAAACCTCCCCGACTCTCCGCAGACATTTCCCAGGGGAGAGCCTGCCCCCTGCCTGGTTTCTGGAAAAAAAATTCTCAGTTGGAGACGAAAGCCGGTACGGTATATGTTGGAAATAATGAAAGTTGAAGAAGAGCATCAATGATTATTTTGGGGAAAAATCAAAGCAAGACAAATGATACAAAAATGTTGGCAGGTATGAAAGTAACAGAAGAATCCTGGCTGGTAATGGGAACGTGACCTGTTGGTTGGTCAGCAGGTAAATAGTACCCAACCTCAGACCAGGACAAAGGCCGGGGCTTATATCGCCTCAAAACTATACGTGTACTTGCTTTCACAATATTCACCTACGCCATTTATGAGTAAGCAAATTACTTTGCCGCCATTTTAGACTATGCTTTTCTCCCTATAGTGTTATCTGGAGTGATAATCTCTGATGTCTCTCGTGGTTGAATGGTAGCGCTATGGCACTAATGACAGGAAACACCTGTGCCTAAAGTGGCTGGAAGTATAACCGTTATTATCCTAATCACATGATTATCAGTCCTCACACACACACACATACACACACACACACACACACATCTCTACCCTTGGCTGTCACAGCCCACTACCCCCAGTGAGCTTTAACACGCCGTCTGAGTTCTGTCTAATTCCCAAATTAAACCATGTTAACTGCATAGTACTGTACAGAGAATAGGTGCACTACATAGGTAATAGGGCAACGTTTGGGATTTGAATGAATTCTACTCCCATTACCTTGATGTCAAAAGATGCCAGACACCCGAGCAGGCTGCCAAGCCGCGACTGCGCTAATACGTTTGGCAGTACAGTATGCTAGACACCTGAAAGATATCTTAACAGGATTTGTGAACAATACACAACAGTATTTAAGGACACAGTAAGGTTGGACTAAACACTGAGGTATTAAACCCAAAATATGAAAATAAGAAGTTTAGTGTTTGTATTTTCTGACATGAAAGCACGGTTGACTGTCCCAGTCAGTTTGTCAAATGTTTAAATCTGAAGATGGCTGTTTCAGAAATATTGACGTCATCTCCGACAACTTTTTTTTCTGCTCATTGAAGCCAGCCACTTCCAGCTCTTCATTGCTTCTACGACCATTGAGCATTCTGCTCAACCTGGTCACTGACCCATTGGTAGCCCCGGCTAAACACGTTGGTAGCCCCGGCTAAACACGTTGGTAGCCCCGGCTAAACACGTTGGTAGCCCCGGCTAAACATGTTGGTAGCCCCGGCTAAACACATTGGTAGCCCCGGCTAAACACATTGGTAGCCCCGGCTAAACACGTTGGTTGCCCCGGCTAAACACGTTGGTAGCCCCGGCTAAACACATTGGTAGCCCCGGCTAAACACATCCAATATTAACATCATTAGATTCGCCTCAATATATGCACTTATTAGTAAACTTCCTCCTTCACTTCCTCACTGGTTTCATCTAGACATTGCAACAATTTTATCATAGCTGCCTTTTGCCTTGGGCTCTTAGTTACTTTATACCAGTGCTAGTGATATGTTGACATTATAAAGGACTTCATAGGGGGGAAATTATTGTATGCTACTTACTTTTCGTACTGAAGCATTTTCTTTTGACCTTAAGGTTTTAGGATACCTATTACGCCTAATCTGGTTAAAACATAAAAAGGTCTGGCAGATGTATTTCTAAGGCAAAATTGAGTTTAAAGAGTAACGGAAACATGTTACAACATTGCAGTTCTTTAAAAGGAATTTGGCTCTATAACATCAATGAGGTTTGTCTTTGAACTCTGAAAACAAAAACTCTCCAAATGCCTCGTGTTTGGTTGAGGACTATTTTCTTTTCGACATTCATCAAACCAATTTCTTGTGTCTTTTTATTCCAACCATAGTATCTTTTTCTTGTTTTTGATGTGAGAAAACCTACATGCAACAATTTTGTTGGACAATGAATACCATTGTATCCCAGCTAATAAAACTTGTAACCTACAGCAACATGACAGAATATACTCTCAGGTGGAAGATGTTGAGGGGGGTCATTCTTGTCAGTTTGTCCCACTGGGCACCACAAGGGTTACTAGGGAAGTCCTAATTTAAGTCAATTTCCAATTACTCCGATTGACGTCAATGACTGACTATTTAAGTACGTAAAAGTAAAGTAAGTAAAAGTGGTGGGTCAAGTAAATAGGTAAACCTACAAAAGTAAAGCTAGTGACATAAATAAAGCTACAATGGTGACATAAGAAAGTAGATATAGAAAGTAAAATAAAGCTAGTAAAGTAAGTAAAGCTAGTTAAGTAAGTATGTGATGAAAGTGAACTAAGGTAAATAAGCAACCGTGTGAAAGTGAGAGAAAGAGAGAGGGGAGGTGATTGAGTGTGTGTGTTAGATACTAGTGGAAGTTCTTCAGAGGAAGGCTATCCATGTTACTGACATAATAATGAATAATAGAACATAAAAAATTATGAAACATCTGTCTATATAAGGTCCTACAATACACAGTGCAGAGCAAAAGCCATGACGTTCAAGGAACTCAACTTAAACCTCAAATATAGAATTATGTGGAGGAATAGATTTAGGTTATAAAAAATGGCTTAAGAGTTCAACTTCTCTAACCAAAAGCAATAAAAATTATTCCTCAATATTCCTTATTATTATCATTATTATGTGACTATTAAGGAAGGAAGGAAGGACAAAAAGAAGACCAGTAGGATGGATGGAAAGAAAGGCAGGCAGACAGGCAAATAGGCAGGCAGACAGACATACAGACAGGCAGACAGGCAGATAGGCAGATAGGCAGACAGACACACAGGCAGACAGAAAGAAAGACAGGCAGACCGGCAGACAGACAGACAGACGGATAGGCAGACAGACACACAGACAGACAGACAGGCAGACAGAAAGACAGACAGGCAGACCGGCAGACAGACAGACAGACAGACAGGCAGACAGACATTTAAATGGGAGAGGAGACAACATTCATTCCTCTCTCTCATCACATTTACAACATCTCTCTTCTGATGAAGACACAACTTTGTTCTGGATGGCATGGTGAAAGAGTTCCTGGCTGGCAAGCAGAAACCTCGTGGTGTGCCAAATGAGAAAAGCCAACCAGAGCTGTGTATTTAGGGAGACGGGGCAATGCACTTTCCGTGTAATGTGATGCATTTACATGACACTTGTTAACTCTACATTAAGAATATTTAGAATTCTAAAAGTTGGCCAAACTCTACGGTTCTGAAACTATACCTTCTCCGGTCTTAATGTACAAAGCCCTGGGAGAAAGCCGACCACTTTCCATGAGCTCATTCATTTTAAGGTTCACTACCAGAACATATCATTACACCCCCCCCCCCCACCACCAAACGTAGGCTAACATATGACAACTTCTTCCTCCTGAACTTTGACTACCTTTCATATGCATTGAGAAGCTAGTCTGTAGAACCGTCGTATCCAATTTCATAGGTGATTCCAACAAGGGATTTAGAGTTTGGGGGTATTTCCAGACCTGGGCCGTGACTGAACTGGTTGTGTTCTGATTGTGTTATTTTTATTATGTGTGTGTGTGTGTTTTCTCCTGACATAATTTCCACTGGCTTACGTGTGTCAGGACCAAACCTGGGTAGACTTAGGCCAGACTGAGCTTTTTCCAAGCCATACTGTGTGAGGTATGCAATGGAAAGCCGGGAGGGGTGTGTTCACACACTCTTTGACATCAATTTGAGGTAATTGCTGGCTAAATTGACCGATTGGTTTTGTTGAGGAAAACCTTTAAAGGTAGTTGGACATGTAAAAAAAAGACCTCTTATGAAGTGTGGAATTGCCAAGCGATTGTTGGAGCAACTTTGGCAGCAGCTCGTCCTTTAGAGCAATGTTTTCCTTGTTTTTTTTTTTACTTTAAACTGTGAGAGTCGTGGAATATGAATATCACCCCACAGTGAATATTGGCTGCATAGTCTAAGACATCATGCACATTCAGAGCGTTTCCTAGGTGTGCTTTGAATCTTCAGCATTTCTCTGAACAGCATGAGTAAAATGTGTAGGATTTAATGGGTGTGGTAAAATTTGATGAACTAAAGTAACTTCTCCAAAAAATATGCAGTCTTGAGGTAGTTTGGTGGCCTTGAGGTAAGCATCATAATGTAAACTTATATTTTTTTATATTTAATGATGTGTAAACTTAAGGGGCTGTTTCCTACTTTTGCGGATTAGGGAAATTATTGTTTTTTCATAGTTCAAATTAGGGATCCTGATTAGAGTTCTGGGAATTCTCGTGAAATTCCGAGTTTTCTAGAAATCCTTGTTGGAATATTCTGGATTTCCTGCTTATCCCATCCTGTTTCCCAGAATCATCTAACCAAAATTTTCACAAATGTCACGGATGGTGTAGTGGTGGAGAGGTAGGAACCAGGCGCAGGCAGAGTGGCAGTCCATGTTTTGAATTTTAATTGAAAATAAACACCAAGCACTTTGGAAAGCAAAGGTACTAACAAAAACGAAACACTCACCACGTACATGAACAAACGGAGACATGGAACAATGACCGACAAATGAGGGGAGCAGAGGAGAAACATTTAAACACAACTGATGACTTAATTGGGACCTGGTGTGAGTGACAATTGGAGACAAGACAAATGAAGGAGTCCGGGGTGAGTTCATGAACCATGGGAAACCGGGAAAAGCGAGAGATGACGGAGCTGTCCGTCACCTCACCGTCACAACAAATCTCTCCCATCACAGCCCTGTATCACAAAAATAGATTTTCAAGAAAGGATATTCTCAATTTAATCAAAATAATCTGAAGGGCTAAATCTGTTGTAGACATTACATTTGCCATTCACCAAATTTTACCAGTTTTTATATGGCAGATCAGGGTACCCTGGTGGTCAGAGCATCTGACCGCTAACCATCAATCAATCAATCAATCAATCAATCAATCAAATTTATTTATAAAGCCCTTTTTACATCAGCAGTTGTCACAAAGTGCTTTTACAAAACACCCGGCCTTAAACCCCAAGGAGCAAACAACTGTAGTGTTGGAAAAACTCCCTAAGAAGGCCGAAATTTTGGAAGAAACCTAGAGAGGACCCAGGCTCAGAGGGGTGACCAGTCCTCTTCTGGCTGTGCCGGGTGAACTTATTAAGAGTACAAATTGTAATAATTAATAAGTGCATGTGGGCTGAGTCCAGAGTCTATTTAAACTTAGTCCAGGTCGGAAGCATGACCAGATGGACAAGGACAGGGACAACACGGGGAGGGGGAGGTGTCAGCACAGTGGCAGCTGAAATCATCAGGTATCATTTTGATCTGCAACACAACCAGGAGGACTTTGGACCGGGACAGCAACGGTTCTTTCAAGCCTGGTACTCCTCAGGTGTGGGCCAGGACCTCATGTCCTCCTAAGTTTAAAACGGCAGGAGACAGGGAAAATTTAGAAAATACATTCCTTAGACCTACAAGGATTTATAGTGGAGAAGGAGAACTGACCCTACTCCCCCAGCACAATAATATAACAGCGTAAGACCTTGGGGCTGAGACAGGGGGGTCTGGTGACACTGTGGCCCCATGTGGGGGAGGCCCCGACAGGGTGCCAGATCGAAAAAGAGATGTTCTGTCCCTGAGCAAGGTTGTTGCTTAGAAATGAACACGTGTTTTCAGTCACCTTACCTGGTGAATATTTTAAAATCTCACACGTGGGTTTGGGAAAACCAAGGTGACACTAAGTCAGTTATCATGCAGTTACTTCTGTATTCATCTGAATTCCTGTAGAGGACACTTACATGAGTGAATGTTAACTAAACAGATGTGAACACAGGGCCGGGGGTACACAACTCGGAACAGCTGCCTACAAAACACAGTACTGCTGCACGGATCCAATTCCAGGACTCCCTCCTCAGTGTCTTCCCACGGTCTCGATCCAAAACAGGATAAAAAGGCCATTATCTTACAATTAAATAGCCTGCTTGACCATATTAACATACAAGTTTCCAGTTTGTTTGATTTCGTACTCTGACCACAGACCGCAGTGGGAAACGTTGCAGTGATGGGACGGGGAGCGTGTCCAGTGAAGATGATTGATAATGCTGCTGTTTCTTTCGAGCGCCCACCACATGGTCATTGGGCTGATGTTCTTTGTTGCTTTTTGAGATATTTTGACCATTTATTTTGACAGTTATGGAATGACCAAGAGGGATACAGACAGGAGACAGACTGAAGGTTTGGAGTGGGGAATTGAATCCCGGTCTCTGCTGGGGAGAAGGGATATATGTGTATTAACCGGGAGCGTTACTGCTTGGCCACAGGCTCTGGGCTATAATGTTATTCTAGTTCAGGAGCCAAAGATAATCAGCAAGGAAAGAATAGAAACGTACGCTTGAAGGTTTCCAAGCACAACAAAGACGGTCAGCTTAACTCTTGGCCAGCCTATGTCACAAATGACTTCCTTCCTCTCATATAGTGCACACTCCTTTGACCATCGCAGGCATTGGTCAAAGGTATTTAAGGGGCCATTTGGGATACAGACTTAGTGTGCGATTGGACGTCTTCAGGGTTTTCACAATGCTAAGACCAACCAAGCAGTAGCCTTCGAATTCGAACTGAAGCTCCATTGTTTAATTCCAAATTGAGCATATTAGGATTCCAGGCTAATCAAGCACAGCTCATTGCAAACAAAATGGCGGGTGATAAAAAATGACCGGGCCTTGTGCAACAGACACGTGCGAGGGTTTGGTCAAGTCCAGGTTGTCCTCCTGTTACCTCGGGCCTCTACAAGTTTTATGGCGGTCATAGGTTTCATTCCGATGAATAATATTGGTAAACGTGCTACAAATCCTGCCCATTAAGCCGCGCTACTGTGCATGTGTGGGTCCCAAATAACACCCTCTCATCTACAATAGATAAATGGTCCCTGGTCAAAAACAGTGCCCTTGAAAGTGGCTATGATACAATTTGGGACACAAACATGGTGATAATTACTACCAGGACTTCCTGAACCACACAACTCACCGTGTCGGCAATTAAAAAGTGGCCTGCTGTCAAACTCTGATTTTATTTCAGGTTCTTGGGTGGCTCTCATTACTGAAATAAAACGACCTAGGCTGAGGTTAAAGCATTACTCACCCCCTTGAAAGGCTTACTAACCTTTAGGTTCTATTAAGTTTGAGGTATACTCTTACTGGAAGTATACTCTTACTGCGCGTGACCTTGAGTTTCACGGTTGGCCCCCAACTTCCTTTGCCAACTTCTTCCAGTAACTGTTGGACATCAAACCAATACCATCATTGTCTGGACTCAGGAACCCTGAAATTCTAATAATATTCTGTCATTGCGGTACAGATCACCATACTTAACTCAAGGAGAAACACTTAAAATAAATTTTTTATTTACCGAGAAGGTTCTCAACTGGGTCTTGTTTCATTGAAAATCACGAAAAATTGCGAATATCCAAAATAACAATAAGCCCCCAAAATAATAGGGGAGATTCTCCAAAAGCCATAAAAAACTTAGAAGAGACAAGTAATCAGTAATTCATGCCAGTTGAGAGAGAATAACCAAGAAATACCATACAAGGCATACACAGGGAAGTACACTTCACTCCTGGTGTTTCACAAAGTAAATTCAACTCCAGGGAGTTTTTGTGTGCCCATAAAACAAAGTTATGCACAAAGACTGAAACAACAGTGACATCCTGATTGAGAAATTGTCTGCCTTTTCCATCTGATGCACTCTCGATTAAACTTTTATCATTCACCTGGGATTCAGAGTGTCCAAGTGTTTTCAAGGAAAAGTATTTTTTTTTAAGACATTGTAGTTTCCATCCACAGAGTATTCCTCACGAGCAGGGTTTCCCACCATCTCCTAGCAGCAGGAAAATCACGCACGATTACTGTCAACATACTGTAACTTCACATACTGACCACTGTTATTACAAACACTGCATGGGAAATGTTACCATACAGTCACTGACATAAAGATATGGCCACAAACTAATAGGCACAACCTAAACACGGGGCCACACCAGAGTTACACAATGTAAAAACTGTTTATTAATTCCACTCACACTCACAAACATGTTTATAATCTCATTAGGGGAGCGAGAAAGATTAATCAGAATGTGTTGAAAACCAGACGAAAGCCTCGGAGCGACAGAGCGAGGATAAGCATGGTGTCTTGTTGACTCACTAGACTGCAACACCCTGACAAGAATTCCTCCGAACCAATCGTGTCCATCGTCTAGTTCAGCGAGTCCTACGACACCACGAGCGTGACCGACTGGTAGCCTAGCACTTAACTGTCATTCACTCACTGTTCCCCCTCTTCGTCCACCTGTCTCTCACTTATTTTTTTCTTTCCATTTGTTTCACTCAACCCTCCCTTCTCTGCCAGACAGGAGAGCATTTGACATGCCAACAGGAAGACGGATGGTTTAGGATGCTAGCAGAGAGTGACGTTAGTGATTAGGGGACTGTACAAACTTGGATACACTTCAACCTGTCAAAGTGGACAAGTCCCTTTCGGGAACCTGGACAAAATCAGTGCGCTCTATGGGGATTAGGGGTGCCATTTGGGACACAACCGCCCTCTTCCTTTCGGAGGGCCTATCAGCCGCCTGCAGCCAGTCCTGTCGCCCACGACACCTGATTGCCATCCTGGGAATATGACCTCTGAACCCTGAGGCCCTCAGCTGGCCACTTGGCTTCCTGCTGGCGGCCACCCAGCCGCTAAAGCTCAGATAGGAAGACATTGTCGGCTGTAATAGTAACACGTGTCAGAGATGGCTTGGTTATAATTACTACCTAAAGTTTCCCATGTACCACTGCCAGAACCACCTCTTGCCCTTTGGGGCCTGTTATGCCAAAAAACATCTCTCTGCTTGTTACAATTGGATTTGAGTACTTCTAGCGTGCGTTGTTATTTCAACCGTACGATGTGGTAATGTGTCGATTTTTAAAGCTCCCTACGGCCTAAATGAAAATCGCACTGCTAAAGTTCTAAAGTGTTTTTGCAACGATTACGAGGGTAAAGCGATTTTTGTTTAGCTAACAACCTATAAACATAAGGTGTTTACTTTGACAAGCCAAACTGGCTAGCTAGCAACCGTAAATAACACTGTCCTTGGAGAGTGATTTAGTTGCTCAAAGGGAGCTAGCATTTATTACGTAAAATCCAGGGGGAAAATGCACAAACTGTACTAGGGAAAATATAACTAAGAAAACAGTCAAAATCTGGCAGGTTATAACAACGGCCCTGACAATGGATGGTAGAAGTGCTCAAATCCCGTTTTGAGGCAGAGGAGACCCCCTAAGCAGGAGTTCAGTGTATTCAAATTTTGGAACTCTTAAGTTGGAAGTTGAAGCACTGATTATGTTTAGGGGACCCCCTGTCATTTGCAGGGAGTTGTCTGTGTATGATAGAGGAACTGCTAGCTGTCTGGCAGTTACTAGGCAAGATAATTATCCTGTTGTTTGCTATGTTTAGTACACTTGCTTATGTCTGTAATTTATTACTATGGATTTATAGTTCTAAACAGTTTTTTTCCCCTGAATGCGAACACAGAAGGCACAGACCATGTGTATTATGTAGACATGTTTGATACTGGTTTATAAATTAACTATGATATGTGGTGACTTTGCACTATTTATGGATTGTGAACAGAAATGTCTGTGAAATGACTAAATTATAACGCGCACATAGAGCAATTTATGCATTTCTTTTATGCCGTGATGAGATTCCTGCTTGGACCCCAAAAATACCAACTTGGCACCGGCTAATAGGGGACTTGATAAATGCTTAATACCCCAATGTGTACACACTCAGAAATAGAAGTACCGGTGTGTACTAACAAGGGTACAAATGCTTAATACCCCAACGTGTACACACTCAGAAATAGAAGTTTCCGGTGTGTACTTACAAGGGTATAAATGCTTAATACCCCAACGTGTACACACTCAGAAATAGAAGTACCGGTGTGTACTTACAAGGGTACAAATGCTTAATACCTCAACGCGTACACACTCAGAAATAGAAGTACCGGTGTGTTCTTACAAGGGTATAAATGCTTAACACTCCAACGTGTACACACTCAGAAATAGAAGTACCGGTGTGTACTAACAAGGGTACAAATGCTTAATACCCCAACGTGTATGCACTCAGAAATAGAAGTTTCCGGTGTGTACTTACAAGGGTACAAATGCTTAATACCTCAACGTGTACACACTCAGAAATAGAAGTACCGGTGTGTACTTACAAGGGTACAAATGCTTAATACCCCAACATGTACACACTCAGAAATAGAAGTACCGGTGTGTACTTACAAGGGTACAAATGCTTAATACCCCAACGTGTACACACTCAGAAATAGAAGTACCGGTGTGTATTTAAAAGGGTACAAATGCTTGCCGCTGGGGGGGTTCCTTTTTGAGAGACAATTGTGTACCCTTTAGTGCCAGTCCATTTTTGTACCTTATCAAATGACCTACACACGTTTTCAATGCTGCAGGGTCCAATGCAGCCCCTCCCCTCGGAGATGAAATGGTACTTATTTGTTCTTTCTTTTGTTTTAATTCACTCTGTGCCATTTCTGTTAGCCAAATGTGCCCTTCTGTCCCCATGAAGACCAAAATTGTACCTTTGAGGGAACATTCTTCAAAAGTGTACCTATAAGTATATAACTGTTCTTGTTTCTTACCTCCATTTTTGAGTGTGTAGCACTATTTCTGGCTATGTCTTCCCCCGACACTGAACCTACCCCCTAGTCAGACTGTCCCAGCCAACAGTGTCAGCCAGGGCGACTACTCTGCTCCCTCTCTGTGGCACCTCCAGTATCACTGGGCCCCAAGTTTAGCCTGGCTGGCCACAGTTGCAGATAGCGGACTACACTTTTTCACCAGTCTCAATAGAACTTGCCTGTCCTCTCAGGGGGTGCGTGGGTGGTGGTGATAGTGGACAGCAGACAAGGCCACCAGCCCACAAGTCAGTCAACGAGTGAGAGGGTGGATTTGCCCCCTAAAAGTAGACTTCCGTATCTTCTAGCGCGCAGTCGCCCATCCTGTTTACCACACTGGACAGCTCCCAGCTGGCCATGCATGTTGATACGTGGTGCAGATGGAGACATTACAAAGGCACACGTCGCATGGGGTTTATCTCTCAACAGACACCTCTTGCTATTATACTGGCCTCCCACCCACTGATTTAGTTCTTTACCCGACACGGTACCGACATGGTTTTGATGGTTGTGGACCAGCCAAAAGGACCTACTGACTGACACCAGGACCTTAGCACCCGCAGAGAAGACTTGCAACCATCTACCTTTGGTTGACCATTCGAGACGGAGGAGATGAATTTGGGATCCTCTGAGATCCTTTTACATTCGGAATTTTCATTGTTTGATTGGTTCCCCTTTAAAAATATGAAAATCGGTTCTCAACTATGACAATTTTGTTCCCTTGATTGTCCTCATTTCAACCATGTCAGTAAGTGGGACCAGTCCCAGC
This sequence comes from Esox masquinongy, assembly GCA_016801175.1. Classification (NCBI taxonomy): domain Eukaryota; kingdom Metazoa; phylum Chordata; class Actinopteri; order Esociformes; family Esocidae; genus Esox; species Esox masquinongy. The sequence continues at coordinate 8,521 of JACXGI010013778.1, read as the reverse complement.
TGTTTCTCCTATTGTTTCATCTGGTTCTCTGATGGCTCAAGCCACCAAACTCCATATTCAGCCCCAAGGTTCTGAGGCTATGTTCAGGAGATCGCATTATCAGCCCCAAGGTTCTGAGGCTATGTTCAGGAGATCGCGTTATCAGCCCCAAGGTTCTGAGGCTATGTTCAGGAGATCGCATTATCAGCCCCAAGGTTCTGAGGCTATGTTCAGGAGATTGTATTAACAGCCCCAAGGTTCTGAGGCATCCCCCAGAGAGACAATACAAACGTTTATAGACACTATTGTAAGTGTCTCTGGATAAGGGCATTGTTGTCACAAAGGGCTTAAATGTACTACATTTACCCAGCTTAAGTAAGCAGTGCAGAGGTTGACGCGTAGCGGCTCGAATAAACTCCCGAGAAAGGTCAGAACCTAGTAAGAAACATAAAGAATAGCCGGGCTCTGAAGGGTGGTTAGGACTGTGCCAGTTGCTGATGGTAACATTATGCAGCCGTTAAGGCCAGATCCCTATTAATTGCAGCAGGAGTAAGAACAAGCCAGATCGGAACCGATCAGAACAGAAGAGATCAGATCGTATTAGAAACAGAATGGAACGTATCAGAGAAGAGCAGAACAGATAAGAAACAGAACAGGGTTAGCTGAGGTTTCTGGTCTTCTGTAATGATATGTGAGGAAAACCCTGCTTGGTTTCATGTCTCCTCTACAGGCCGGGTCTCACGACAGTTCCAATACTGAACCAATTCTATGCACATTAGAAACACATGTTTGTGTTACAGATGAAAAGAGATACACTGGCACAATATTTTTTACATATTACGAAAAGAAAACATTAATTTTATTTTTTGATAAAACCCAGCCTCCAATAACAGTAAGATGGGAGTGTCTTTTTCATATCATGCTTCAACAACTGTATGACACCCGGGTGTTCAAATCCCAGTGGCAGCACATTGACAATGCCTATGGGTCCAGAATAGAGCAGTACAAAGTGGCTTTGCCTTGCCCCGAGTGGAAGGGTGAATGTTAGATATTGTTAGATTGCCTCATCACACTCGTGATTTCTTGTGGTGGTTTGGCCACCTGTGAGCTCAATCGTGGTTGTTGACTGTCAAATCTGTTCTCCTCCCGTGTTTGTGCTACCCAAAACTTCCAATTTGAATGCACAGTATGATAAGAGGCCGGGCATCTTGGCAAGATGTGCTTTGGAAGAAACATGGTTTGATCTTAGACTCTCCCGCACTGCTGCCCTTGAGAAACTGTGTGCGGCACTTACAGAAGAATTCAAGATGGCTATCAACAAGCACAATATTGAACAGGCTAAATACCCAAACTGATTCCTTTGCAACTACATCTGCATAACTTGGCCAGCAAATTGCCAACCTGGAAACAATGACTGAATACAATTCCACGCGAATCGAAAGAGCTGGAAAAAAGGTGCACTGGAACTGGAGAAAAACAACCAGATGCTGACATCTGTGGACACGGAGGGACAGTTTAGATACGATAATCAGAGAGTAATTGTCGTACCTAAACCAATGGAGAAAGATTGTCATTCCACAATGTTCCTGTGAAATGTGTCCATCAAGGCTTAAGGGAATGATTTACTCACACTACGCCCCTGTGTCTGCACACTACGCCCCTGTGTCTGCACACTACGCCCCTGTGTCTGCACACTACGCCCCTGTGTCTGCACACTACGCCCCTGTGTCTGCACACTACGCCCCTGTCTGCACACAGGATCCTGACTGCCGAGGGTCCAGCTCAACCTCACAATTACAGCATACATCCTGTGGCTATGGGCCAAGCTATTTCCCCTTCCTGGGATACATAACAGGTCATCGTCAAATTAATCAGTTTCGGGTGGATGCTGGAAGGTGTGTTTGTACTTGCCATCTTTATGAAGTTGAATGCGCTAAATGTAAATCTTTTTTAGTTTTTATTGCGACTTCACAATTTTTCGGACGGGCGGACTGCTCGTGGAGCTCACTACCGCACACATCACACATTAGTAACGGGATACACATTTTGCAAGATTCTCTTACAACTACATATGAGAGAAGGGTGAGGTTTACCTTCACATCTTGGAACACAAAGGATCTCAATCAGCCAAGTAATGTCTCAGTCCATTTGAAGTCTCTGTCCTATGATTTGATATTCCATCAAAAATCCCTTTTGAAAAATGACTCCCAAATCAGGCTTAGATGTAGACTGGTGGGCCGAATGTATTACACTACCTTATCCACCAGAGCGAGAGTTGTAGCAATTCTAACATGGCAAGAAATTTCCTTACACTTTTCAGCAGAGTCCTTGAACCAGCTATATATCAGAATAATCTAGTTATTGGAGGAGATCTGAACTGTGTGGTGGACCAGTACTTAGATTTTTCCCACCATGCTCCATCCTCTAACTAATGAATTCCTAAATAGTAACCTGAAAAACACCAATCTCTTTGATGTGTGGAAGTTTCACTATCATGTTCGTAATGTTTACACATGAATAAACTGAAACTAACGATAACATAGAGACCTCACCACCTTTACAATGAGAAACACTTAAAGCTTATCGGAGTGGCTGAATCATAGCATTGCAGGCATTTAGAAATTAACAAGTTGAGTGCAAGAAACCATCCAAACCTTAAAAACTGGCAAGACACTCCATCGAGAAAGGTTCCCCTGCGAATTTAAAAAAACAATTGTTGACATTGTTTCTGCTGGGCAGACATACAATGTTTAGTGAATACACTTTCACCATATCTGCAAATAAACGTTGTTTTGGCTTAGAAATTATGGAAATGAAGGACCTAAATGAACGGCTCCTGGCACCGAAGGAGCACTCTTCAAAAATAACAGCTCATTTTTGAATGACCCATCACTAATGATGAGACAGGCAGACCGGCAGATAAGGAAGACTATTGAAATAACCTGCCATGAATTAACTTTCATGCCACGCAAATGTGATTTTTAGAGGATATTTCAAAACGTTCATCAATCCAATTTCCTTTTCAAATATGATTAAAGATCCATGGTCCAGTGGCTTTGTGGAATAGCCTGGATCTTTTGATCCAATTCCAAAAAATGAAGATAAAGACGTCTGTTTTTCTTGCAAGCTGACATTGACGCTGCTGGAATGGTGTTATGATATGTGTGCAAAAAGTGCCGCAGCTTTCATAGCACGCGCTTTGTTTCAGTAGCCCCGGTCTGGGCTAAGCCCATAGTGTCTTGTAATCCTGGACTCATCCCTGTCATGGCCCTAAGGGAGATCCAACCAAGGATCTGAGGACCAACGTCTCATTTTGGGATCTGTCTTTTTCGGATCTCGGGTAATCAGGTTAGGGATCTGCAGATGTCTGAATATCATATTCTCTCACGATTTGACTTCTAAATTGCCTTTTTAGTTTTTTCTCTTCACTAAGTGTCACCGATTGTTTTCTTTTCATATTTAATCTCATGGTGGCGTTTTCCTATTAATGGTATTTTCTGCGTTGTCTGTTTGAACAGTCTACCATTTGTCTTATGACACGGTTGACAAGTGTCTGAATCATTGTTTGAAATTACACAGGCTGGTGCAGCAGTATCCAGTGAGAACCTCGTCCAAGCATCTTCCTTTGCTGTGTGATTGAACGGTAGTCATAGAAATTATTTTATTTTACATCATCAACCACTTGTGATCTGTACATTTTTTGCTGTGCCAACACTGCTTAACAACTCTGAGGTGCATGTTCTGTTCCACATCTTTCGCAAGGGAACCTGTTTTCGAACGTTCAGTTTTATTTTTCACTTTGTTCGTTTCCCTTTTCTGTGTGCCTCTTCTTTTTTGGCACTTAAATGCTTACACTTGTGCATCATGCATCTTTCATATTTGCTCCATGGTTTCAGACGTGACGTGTAACTGTACATGTACTGCTTTATCAAATGTCTACTTCTGTCACATGTCTTTCTGTCAGTGCCTCATAGCCTACGTAATACCACAGACTACTCATGTTAGTGAGCGTCCCAGCTGTCCAAACAGCCTGTCTTTCAGTTTCAATTACACCTGGCAGGAAGGTGTGACACCTGTACCTCTTGTAGGGAGTAGGAGCAGAGGGGGACATTGGGGACGTGTCCCCCCCAGTGTTAGAAGCATGTAAATTGATCCCCCCCAAAATTAAGAACCCCCCCACCAATATCAAACCCATTCCCATGCCCCTGAGTTTATGTTCTTTTTTGGGATTGCATGCCTGAAACTCATCCATTTCCATTTCTAATTCAGTAGAAGCATCTGTGTAATTATCATGATAATGTAATAACACTTAATAATAATGTATAATATAGATAATAATGCAGTCCTCTAAAAAGTGTCTCTCTCGACATGAGGAGAACCAGAGGACTTCCAGTCAGGCTTTGTAGCACATCCAGATGCAACCAGACACAGCTATGAATTTGTCTTGAATCTCCTCCAATTTTCAGACAAATTACCTGCCCTTGAGGTCAATCATGGAAAGTGATTGCAATCCTCCCATTGTGCTGAGATGTTAATTATCATCACCTTGTTCTTAAGAACCATCGTTTTCTGACACCATGTTGTATGTGTGTTGCTGTTGAGCCCGGGAGAGATGATTCAGCACAAGAGACATCTGCGAGGTCACCTTCACACCACGTCTTCAGTACACCACACTAGTGTTGATTGGGATGTTATGAGACCACTGGCGGTTGCTTCCAACTGGGCACAGTGGATTGGCTTTACCGCAACATGTCATGTCTGTGGCTGTAACTGGCGAGGGGAGGGGATCTTTTTCATCTTTGCAAACCTCCTGCAACAAATACTCTATTAGAAAACATTCAGTAGGTCTGTGTTAATGTGCTGTAAAGTTTTAACATTTCCCACCTTTCGTAGCTTTTCTTGGATACTTCTTGTTTTCAGTGCTATGTATCGTTTCTATAAAAGATAGACATTACAACAGTGCCTGATGCTCCATAAGATCTTAAAATGGGCAATTAGAACATTGGAAAAAAGGCATATAACGCAATGGATGTATAAGAAAATATCAATAAAATATTTTCAAAATTGACCTGTGTTATCTAACCCAAAACTAAAGTTTTGCATCATTTGGTAAACATGTGGTGTGAGTCTATAAATGTAAAAATTCTGATTGTTGAAATCTCACAGCCAAAGCTACCCCACCCCCATTCCCCTAAATCCACACGTGAGACAGTCGAACTTTAAGCGGCTCCTTTGTGTAATCCTGGCACGTCCAAATAACTAGCGACAAAAAGCCAAACACTGGAACTACGTCTGCAATCCTATGCAGTCTACCCAGTTACAATAGACTCAGTAATTAGTGTTTCATTAGGATTCCCATAAGCTTCTGCAAAAAAGGGCTTTTATTCTCCCAGGGGTCCACACAAAACACGCTTGCTGTGCACATAATCTTTCCATGAGACAATAAGAGCAGCACATACTGTAGACCGCTTTCAATGTAAAGAAACACAGAATATCTGAATGCATGAATTTGAATTTGTCAAACCTTTCCCTTAGAGTCTATAGAGTTCCTACCTTTAAAATCCCCTATAAAAGTGCTGCCAAAGAAAGCCAAGTGTTATAAGGCTGAATCTCTGGAGGCCTTGAGACTTGTGCATGTAACATTTCTATCTTTATCACGTATCACGTAGAAGTAGTAGAAATAATAATCCACTGATGAAAACCTGTCCGGTCTGCTGTTGTTCAGTGGCTCCAGCGTTGACAAAGTTAGTGCAACATTCACAACTCACGCATGATTCCTTGTTGTTTCTGTCAATAAAATGTTATGTCTGTATTTCCTGTAATTGCTTAATTACACTGCTCTCACGAAACATGAATGACGTATTTATGAAGTACAAACAATCCTCACTTACTAGATGCCCACACAAAAACTTGATTGGTCAATACTTTATTAGGTCCTGTCTGAAACTTTTGTAATGTACTGAGAACAAATTAATGATTCCTTAACAGTTTGCTAATCCCTATATATTTTTTGTGTGGTTGATATTGCAACTGGTTTTTATTTTGTCAAAGTACGTTCTATTATTCATTCCTTGCTGCAGCATAAATAGACTTCTTCCTTCCTGTCAGTTCCATGGCTGCTGTCTGAAGAACCTCATGGGGAAATTGACCCTGGCTTTTTTTGCTGCTATGTAACAATAGAAATTCACTTGAGTTCATATTCATGACCCATCAAAAACATACTACGCATATTAAGCAGAAACTTTCTGGAATACCTGTCCGTAGGCAACTTAATAACCAGAGTCTGGTTTCAATTATGGATTTCTTTTTTGGCACAGAGGAAACAAGTCACTGCCTACAAGCTAGAAAGAGCACTCAGCTAGAATGTAACACATTTTACTATCACTGCTGAGAGTTTTAGATTGGCCCTCACCACTGAAATCAACCCCGATTTTAAAGCCGTCAAATAGTTGACCCTTCCAACAGCAGGTTCCCACGACTCATTAAACTGGGTGTTCAGGAGGAACCAATCAGGGATCAATCAGTTCATTGCACTCATGAAGATGAGAATGAACTACTTTAAGTTGAAGATGGCTTCAGTGGCTGGTGAAGGTAGCTGGTGTAAATTCGCCACTGGGGAAACGATGCACTCATTAAAAATCACCTCTGTGGTCTCCATCTTGGTAGCTAACATTTTTCATTAATCAAGTTGTGACGTAGGCAGTGGTGCAGCTCCGCTGTTTTCCGAACAGGCCTGTTATTTGGCCCAGTTGGTAGAGCAAAGTGCTTGCAACGCCAGAGGTTTTGGTTTCAATTCCCACGGGGGACCAGCTCAGAAATGCTTGCACTCACTACTTTAACTTGGTTGGGATAAGAGCGTTAGCTAAATGTCAAAAATGTAAATTGAAACCAGACTTTGATCAATGTGTTGCCCAGTGTTAGGCTTCAGAGACCTAAAACTGACAACATTTAGTTGTCCTTTTAATACGATGGTCATTGGCTGAAGTTAACCCATGGACATGAGCTCATTATTTCCTCAAAGTCGATTGGCTGAACTTCTGCTTTGGCCATTTGGACTAAGCCACTCAGCTACTTGGATGCACTTTCAAGTGAGACCCTCAGATGTGCTGTATTGGCCGTATATCAGAAATCCGTGAGGTGCCCAATTGCTATTAAAAAAAACTAGTTCCCTATGCAGTAAGACCAGTAAAAAAGTATGATGTTGTCATTAACGTGACCTGTGGTCTGATACACCAAGGCTTTCAGCCAATCTGCACTAAGGGTTTAAAAAGCCTGAGTTTAAAATCACGTAGTATGAACAGTTTAAAATGTTTCAGCTGGTTTTACGTACCACCCAGGTCCTATGTTTCCCCAAATGACTTCCTCTGGTGAAAAATAGCTTCTACAGTATCTACTTCAGAAGGGTTAAAATCCAGTGTGTGTGAGGGAACAATCCGTCTGGCCCTAATGCAATTTCAGAAGGAGCCAGGGAGACTGTGGAGATTCAGGGGCTCCAGGAAGTGAAGGTTTCAGTGAAGATCTGCCGCTGAAGCAACATGTCTGCTTTGCCTGGCTACCCAAACCAACTGCTGATGCCGAGCGCCACGCTGTATTCCACTGTAAGTCTGGACCTGAGTCTCTCTCTGATGACATCTACAACTGAAATACCTCTTAAACATTTCTGTTGTTCCCAGAAATCGAGACTGAACGCAATATCAACAACAACAACATTAATAAATTCCCCACTTGGCTCCCCCTCGTTTTCCCTCGCTGATCCCCCCCCCTTTCACTCTCTCTTTGTCTCTCCTCATCCACAATCTATCTTCCTCCCAACATCATGCTCGTTCTGGGTCCCCCCCACCCCACCCCCTTCCTCCTCAAACTGGCCTTTATCTATCCTTTTCCACTAGGCCAAAGGAAATGTCTGTCCGTGGTTATCAGACAGACTTGTGTTGAACATGATATAAGTGTTGCGGACTACTGTACCCAGACAGCTTTGGCGTCTGGCTGAGGAAGGGGGGGGGGTGCTGGTGGTGAAGATACACTGAAAAGTGACAATGTGCCCCGAGTCGCCTCGACTGATCAGAGTGGGTTGCTTGTGGGCGTGTTGGCACCATACTGCAGCATGTTCGGTCTGGCATTAAGTTTTGAGCGAGTTTGTATTAAGGTCTGGTTTCGAGACTATGAGGTTTGGCTGAATGGCGATTCCAAGTTTAACCCACTGTAATTTCAATAATTAATTCAGAGAAATGATTAGAGAAAGATTACATATTTTTTTCATGTTAATTATGAATTTAAGTTTAGAAGCATAGAATTATTTTTTATAGGATGAATTTGAAAAGAGACTTTTGCCTATTTCAAAAAATGCCTTTTTGCGACCGTTTCATGGGTTCAAGCTGCAGTGATGGCGAGGTATTTTGGTTCAACCCATTCTGATGTCCTTGTACGGAACATACCATCATATGGTGCGTTTTCATGACATGACGTCCCAAGACTATTTCAGGCTTGATGGAGCAGCTGGAGGGGGGTTGTGGTGTCTGGGAGGGTTGTGTTGTCTGGGGGG